>JAVTVJ010001434.1:0-34288 GCA_034509425.1 Eopsaltria australis
GGGATGGCCCTCTTGCTCAGGACCCTGAGAGCCGGAAGGTTGGAGCTGCTGTCTGCTGAGCCCACGGCCACTGAGAAGCCAGCACGGAGCTGCCGGTCTGTCTGCTGCGAGTTTTTTCCCTCTACCCCCATCGGGAGCCGAGCTGCCTGCCACCAGCCTGTCTCTCCCCTGCTCCTCGGCACTGCTCAGAGTTTTTTTTGCTACACTATAACTGGGCTCCCCCTGCATGCTGGGACCTCCTGCTGTCCCAGCTCGCTGTGTCGGAGGATCCCGCTGCGGCACCGACACCAGCTGCCCCCCAAGGGTCTGTAAAACAAAGGCTCTCCTTCATCCCTCTCTGCCTCAGGCAGCCGCCATCGCTGTTGTGCTACCTGAGCTCACATCAGAGCACCCCCTACAGCCGCAAAGGAACCACCGCACCAGGAGCGCCCCCTGCAGGCTGTGACTGGAACTGCACCAAAGGGAAAAGGTGCCTGAAGCCAAGCAGGCTGCCACTGGGTTTCTGGTTCTGTTTGTTGGTTAATGTCATAGTTGTTGTTATTTGTTAGCTTTGTTTTAGATAGTAGTAAAGAACTGTTATTCCTATTCCCATATCTTTGCCTGAGAGCGTCTTGGTTTCAAATTTATAATAATTCGGAGGGAGAGGGGTTACAGTTTCCCGTTCCAAGGGAGGCTCCTGCCTTCCTTAGCAGACACCTGTCTTTCAAACCAAGACAGACTAGAATTGTAGGCACACTAGGAGATGGGGATTAGCTAATTCTGTACACAGAAGTGAGTGTCACCTTCTTGCAACCTAGGCTGTCGTGCTGTGAACGGTCAGGGTCCAATTTCTCAAGCTGGTAAACAAGTCAATATGCACATATGCTGTTGAGTGAGTTTCCAAAGCACCTTGATAGGCTCACTGTCTGAATCCTCTTGGAATCAGCAGGAGAAAAATCATATGTTCATAAAAGGACGTGCGTGTCTATGACTCTGTTTGCAGGGACTGTCTTCTTTATGTTCTATAGACAGTGGTTGTCACTTTACAGAGTCAAGTTATTTTCTAGCTTAGTTTCTGCCTTGCCTCATCACCTTCCCAGACCCATCTGCCCAGAGCTCTTGCTTCACAGGAAGGGATGGGAAGGAGTGTTTTCCCCAGGGTCTCTCTATGAGAGTTCTGGATCCAAGGTCAAAAGCTAGGGGTTACCACATCTTTTGACATTGCTCTCTGAGGCAGCGGGGGCTTTTTACCAGCTGTTTGCTCATACATTTAATTTCCTTAGATATTCCTTTATTATCACACAAAATATGCTGTAGAAACTGTGCTAAGAACCTTGTTGAAAAACTGCTGATTTTATTACATTATCATCCCCTTTGTGTTTCTAACATTCTTTAAATCAACCTGGGTCCAACAAGACTGCTTACTGCTCTCTCTGTGTACAGAGAAAATGAAGATGTGGCCCTCCATGCCCCAGGGGACAACATGTTGATCTCCAGAAGGGAGGTGCTGCTGTGGCTCAGTGGCTCATTAAGTGCTACGTATGAGAAAGCTGCAGGAGCCATCTCTTGCCTTTAGCATCTTCTCAGGTAGCTGCTGGTGTCTGCTCAGGATGCCATTTTGAGAGGTTAAACTCTTCTTCTAGGTTATGTGTGAGCATTTGCCATTAACCTTAGTCTGTGAAGTCCCTCACAGAGCTGGTCATTTTCTTGCTAGGCACAGGAATAGATCAATAAAGTCGTTGAGAGTCTGGCAGGAGTCTTACTAAATGAAACTTCAAGGAAAATCCCACAACATTTTTCCATAACTTTAAGTCCTTAATTACCTAGCAATAGCTATTGTTCAGGTATCTTCTACGAACTCAGTGACACAAGTGCTTAATACAACGCAACTTCCTAAGTCTTGAGACTCAGAGTATTTCATGCTCTGTTTTTATCTATGGAGGATGGCACTGGGCAAATGGGATAGCTGCTGTGTATATTCATGTATAGGGTGCCCCTCATCAATCATCTTTCCTTGATACTTGGAAATAAGATATTTACACTTTATTTTTTCAAATTTCTGAATCATATTAGTTAGAGCAATGGAAAAAAAATAGTCTTTATTGTGATTTCTTAAAGCACTTTCTTAAAGCACTTTCCATTGCAGTAGGTTTTTCTCTTTGGTTGACTGTTTCTATAAAAGTAGATCTGAGGTACAGTTGATCAAATGAAAGCTGTTGGAAATGAGCCAGTTTGATTAACTAGTTAGTCATTTCCTAGCAATGTTTTTAATCTTACATAGTCAGTGGCAGAACAGATTGTGGCATAACATATGTAATTATAGTCTGCATAGATTGTTTCTTCAAAGAGGCTCCTATTTAAAAATGAAGGCATATCACAATTGATCAGGCTTTAATCCTTCTACAATGTGGCCTCATAAATAGACTGTTAGTATACATTTATTAAAACATCTAAGAATGCTTCACAAAATCAATTTTAATATTATTTAGGTGGCTCACTAGAAAGAACCATCCATGCAGAACCATGCAGCCATCAGTTCTGATTGGTTCTTTCTCGGCTGACAAAAACAAGCTTTAATTGCTAGTAGTCCCAGGTGAAGTCAGAACCTTGCAAGTGTTCCCAAGACAGTTAATTTGAGCTGAATACTTGGTGATGGATGTTCAGCAGAGGGACTGATGTGGTCTTGTTTTGTCTATCAAGAAAAGAAACATCCCCTGATTCTCATGTTGTCTTTACTGCAGAGTTCATTATGTGTCTCCCAGTCATGATAAGAACTTAGCAGGGGAAGAAAGTGAGAGAGCTAAAAAATTACAGCTGTTTCTCCCCACTCCTGTTAGCAACCCCTGGTGCTAGCTGTCACCCCTGCTTTTGCTGGTGAGGAACAGTCACCTGGATGTGCACTCCAAGAACAGAAGCACCTGCTCCTGTCCCAGGCAACAGGCTCTGATGCACAGAACATGGAATAATTTATGTGCATATAAATGAAATTATGCACTTGAAAATCTACCAAAATAAGTAGATGTTTTTTCTTCAAAAAATACATCATAGAGAAAAACTTCATTAATTTGGGAAATCTGTGGTTTGCATATGTAGACATATTTAGATTATCACATTCCCTTCTGGCCATATAATCTACAAGTGAGGTTTTCTGCAATACGCTACCCTTTCTTGATTTGCAGCTTTTTCAGAAAAGTCCTTTTTTTTTCCCCCCCAATGTAAATAGAACCAGAGGAAGATGGCTTTTGATTTATACACAAATCAATACTCCCTTCTGATTGAACTCAGCACTTTGCTGCTGTAATTATATTCATGAATTTTGTGTAGGTCTAAGACAGGAAGCAATTATCAGCCACAGTCATGAACAAATATAAAAGAAATCTCACTCTTCTTTGGAACCATAATATTAATGACATTCTCTATTTAATGTCAGCCCCTCTCACATGACTTCTAACTGCACTGTTGTTCAGCTGAGGAAAAAGTAATAGCAGATAGCTGTGACTAAAGAACATCTGCTTCAATTTAGGGTGCTGAGGTGTTCAGAGCTTCAACTTACTGAAGAAAACCAATGTTTTTAATTTGTATCAAAACAGGTGATGGGTTTTAGTCACCAGTGGGCTCTGGAGGGGTATCGTTGTAACACAGGCATCGTAAATGTAAAAAAAGCTGTCACCTTGTCGTGGGTTGACCCCAGATAGGTGCCAGGTGCCCACTCAGTCACTCTATCACTCCCTCTCCCACTGGGAGAGGGGAGAGAATAATATGGGAAGTGACTACCAGGGTAAGATAAGGCAGTTTTATTACAGCGGGAAAAATAGAACAAGCAAGCTGAGAGTTGCGCGCACAAGAGCAGAGGGGAAAACAATCAATCTCTACTTCCCATCAGTAGCTATGCCTGGACACTTTCTGGGAAGCAGGGTTTCAGCATGCGTAATGGTTGTTCAAGAAGGCAAACATGGACGAGTCCTGAGTGCCTCCTCCTCCTCCTCCTCTCTTCCTTCCCTTATGTATCTGAGCTGACGTCTGTTACGAATGGATGTGGGAGTTAAAATCAGTCCTTGTCTCCCGCCCAGACCTTGGCAGTAGGTAGTAACCTTATTGAGGTGGCCAGCACCCCAAAACTCACTTTCATGTATAAGTTCTTTGAATGATGACTGATTCTGTCTATTATAGAATTAATCATTTATTAATAGACAAGAAAACTAAGAGATGTAAGACTTAAAAGCAAACCAATACTACACAGGAATAAAACAAAAAGAAAGACTACTAGTAGATAACATCCAGTGCACGATAAGGTACCTTTTTCAGTTACAGCTAGCGAAGAAATAGCATAAGCTTAGGATTCAATGTATCTTACCGTCCAATTTGTTGGTGCAGCAGATCGAGATCCTTTCCTTCAATCCCCGGGGAAGTAACCACGAAGCCTGCGTCCAGACTTCGGGGAGAAGCTTCAAACAATTTTAGGGTGTGAGAGACTTCTGCCCCAGTGTTAGCTCGTGTATCTTTTATAGTGTAAAACCATGACTCTCTAGTCAGTAATTTTTCTTTTATCTCTCCTTCCATCAACTCTGCAGACTAAGATGTTAATTCTTAGCGGAGGCTTGAGCCCTCTGGCGCCAGAGATGACCCCTGCTGGGCCCTCCTGCCCTTGGGTTATCTCTTATGCACCCGTTATCGGTGGCACACAGGAGGAGGATCTAGTGGGGTAAACGTCCTGCCACAAGATCATATGGCATGGAATATCCCTTTGGCTGACTGGGGTCAGCTGGCCTGCTGGTGTCCCCTCCCAGGATCTTGCCCACCCCCATCCCCTTCAGTGCAGGGAAGGAATGTCAGAGGGACAGCACAGCTTGGCAGTAGCCAAAACACTGCTCTGTTATCAACGCCAGCTACCAATACAAAGCACAGCACTGTAAGGGCTGTGAGCTTTACCCCAGTCAGACCCAATGCAATCTCCACCCCTTATTCCATACCATTTGCATCATGCTCAGAAATCCTATATAATCCTTTCCTACTCACACATGCAATTTAAGCTACATCCTTAAACCATCCCCATAACATTAACTACTATCTCCTGTCCTTTCACATGCTTCCAGGTGGTCTCCATTTCCAGCAGAATGTGGGGTCAGGGCAGGAGGAATAGTAAACTTGATGGTCGAGGACTGGCACCATCCCTGTTCATTGTGGCCTTTTTCTTGCTCCTTGCTGAAATTCGTTCTTCGTCAGCTCACGTCCCTTCTGCTACTTTACATCCTGCAACGTACAACTTCCAACATGCATTATTCTTACCCCAAGGTTTAATCACCTTGGGGCACACACTGGGTCTCCCCATCCTCCCGCATTACCCACCAAGTGCACCCAGGTCCTTGGGCAAAGACAATCCCACAAATGGGTTTGCCCTTCCCCATGGGGGACGCAACCCACACTGACTTCCCCAGCCACTTTCCTATGTGTAGTGCAGGAATCCTGTCTCCCTCCACAGTGTCTAAGGGTTTCGTTTGGGCGGGACCAGGGCGGTTAACAGATCCTCTAGTATTGACTAGCCAAGTGGCTTCTGCCAAGTTCACATCCCAATGCTTCCATGTCCCATTACCTAGTGCCTGTAGCATAGTTTTTAACAGTCCATTATATCTTTCAATCTTCCCAGAGGCCTGTGGGTGATAAGGAATATGATATATCCACTTAATGCCATGCCTCTTTGCCCAGGAGTTAATAAGATTATTTCGAAAATGAGTCCCATTGTCTGACTCAATTCTATCTGGGGTTCCATGTCGCCACAAAATGTGTCTTTCAAGACCTGAAATTGTGTTCTGAGCCGTGGCGTGGTTTACTGGGTACGTTTCCAGCCAGCCAGTTGTGGCCTCCACCATGGTGAGGGTGTAACTCTTGCCTTGGCGTGTTCGTGGCAATGGCCCAATGTAATCAATTTGCCAGGCTTCACCATACTGGAACCCCAGCCATCGCCCTCCACTCCAAAGAGGCTTCACTCGTGTGGCTCGCTTGATGGCAGCGCATGTTTCACACTGATGAATAACCTGTGTGATGGCCTCCATGGTCAGGTCCACCCCTCGATCACGAGCCCATCTGTATGTTGCATCCCTTCCCAGATGCCCTGATGTTTCGTGGGCCCATCGGGCTATAAATAGCTCACCCTTTCTCTCCCAATCTAGGTCCACCTGAGCTATTCCAATTTTGGTGGCCTTATCTACCCGTTTGTTGTTTTGATGCTCCTCAGTGGCACGACTTCGGGGCACATGGGCATCTACATGGCGTACTTTCACAGTCATGTTTTCTATCTGTGCAGCAATGTCTTGCCATAATGCAGCAGCCCAGATGGGTTTTCCCCTGCGCTGCCAGTTGGTTTTCTTCCACTGCTGCAGCCATCCCCATAGGGCATTAGCCACCATCCAGGAGTCGGTATAGAGTATGGGCTACTTTTCTCTCTCAGCAATCTCTAGGGCTAGTTGGATGGCTTTCACCTCTGCAAACTGGCTTGATTCACCTTCCCCTTCAGCTGTCTTAATGACTTGTCGTGTGGGATTCCACACAGCAGCTTTCCACCTCCAGTGGTTTCCTATCACTCAGCAGGATCCATCAGTAAATAAAGCATATTTTCTTTCGTTTTCTGGTAATTCGTTATTTGGTGGTGCTTCTTGGGCACGAGTCACCTTCTTAGACAGTGCTCCAAAATCTCTGGCTTCTGGCCAACTCAAAATCTCTTCTAGGATTCCTGGGAAATTGGGTTTTCCCATTCGGGCTCGTTGTGTAATTAAGGCCACCCACTTACTCCATGTAGCACTGGTTGCATGATGCATGGAGGGAATGTTTCCTTTGAACATCCAGTGTAGGACGGGCAATCGTGGTGCCAAGAGGACACATGCTTCTGTCCCAACAACTTCCGAGGCAGCTCGAACCCCCTCATAAGCTGCTAGTATTTCTTTTTCAGTTGGAATATAGTGGGCTTCTGATCTTCGATAACTCCTGCTCCAGAATCCTAATGGCCGACCTTGGGTTTCTCCTGCGGTCCTCTGCCAGAGGCTCCAGGTGAGGCCCTGCTCCCCGGCTGCAGTGTAGAGTATATTCTGCACATCTGGTCCAGTCCTAACAGGCCCAAGAGCCACCGCACGAGCTATTTCCTGATTGATTTGCTCAAAGGCCTGTTTCTGCTCAGGGCCCCACTTGAAGTCATTCTTCTTCTGGGTCACTCGATAGAGGGGGCCCACAAGTTGACTATAGCCTGGAATGTGCATTCTCCAGAATCCTACAAGGCCTAGGAAAGCTTGTGTTTCTTTCTTATTGACTGGTGGAGACATATTGGCAATTTTGTCAACCACCTCTGTAGGCACATGACGGCGCCCATCCTGCCATTTTATTCCTAGAAACTGGATATCCTGTGCAGGTCCCTTCACCTTACTTTGTTTTATGGCAAGACCAGCTTTCAGAAGAATTTGGATTATTTTCGTCCCTTTTTCAAAAACTTCTCCTGCTGTATCACCCCGCACAATGATATCATCAATATATTGCAGGTGTTCCGGAGCTCCACCCTGTTCCAGGGCAGCCTGGATCAGTCCATGGCAGATGGTGGGGCTGTGTTTCCCCCCCTGGGGCAGTCGGTTCCAGGTGTACTAGACACCCCTCCAAGTGAAAGCAAATTGTAGTCTGCACTCGGCCGCCAGAGGGATTGAGGAAAATGCATTAGCTATGTCAATCGTGGCATACCATTTGGCTGCTTTTGACTTTAGCTCATATTGGAGGTCCAACATGTCTGGTACGGCAGCACTTAGAGGTGGTGTGACTTCATTCAGGCCCCGATAATCCACTGTCAGCCGCCATTCCCCATTTGACTTCCGCACTGGCCATATGGGGCTGTTGAAGGGTGAGCGGGTCATGCCGATAACTCCTTGGCTTTCTAGTCGACGAATTTGTTCATGGATAGGAGTCACGGAGTCTCGGTTGGTACGATACTGCCTCCAGTGCACTGTCCTGGTAGCAATCGGTACTTGTTGATCTTTCACCTGCAGCAATCCTACGATGAAGGGATCTTCTGAGAGGCCAGGAAGGGTGGATAACTGTTTGATCTTCTCTGTATTCACCGCAGCTATGCCAAAGGCCCATCGATATCCTTTTGGATCCTTAAAATACCCTCTCCTGAGGTAGTCGATGCCAAGGATACAAGGGGCCTCTGGGCCAGTCACGATGGGGTGCCTTTGCCATCTGTCCCCTGTTAAGCTCACCACAGCTTTTACTACTGACAACTCCTGGCATCCCCCTGTCACTCCAGAGATCCAGATGGCTTCTGCACTCTTGTGCCTCGATGGCATTAGTGTACACTGTGCACCGGTGTCCACTAAAGCTTTGTACTTCTGTGGATCTGATGTGCCAGGCCATCGAATCCACACAGTCCAGTATACCCGGTCATCCCTTTCCTCCTCCTGGCAAGAGGCAGGGACCCTCTATTCCTGTTCCTGGTCAGAGTATTCACTGTCTGACCTTTGTGATGCCAAATCAGAGGTTCCCTCCTCAGGACTGTAGGAAACAGTTTTAGTTTTCTTACATCTGGGAAATCGCTGATTGTCTTCTGGTCTCTCTGTGGTAACTACACTGACAGTCTTCTTGGGTGGCCCCTTCTTAACAGGTCTCTTCCCCCTCACTTCTTGGACCCGGGCGCTCAGCTTAGAGGTGGGTTCACCATCCCATTTCCTCATGTCCTCTCCATGCTCACGCAGAAAAAACCAGAGCTCGTTACGTGGCCTGTTCTTGGGGATTCCTTTCCCTCTCTGACTGGGGTTGGAGAGGAGCGATCTCTTGGGCTGCCTCTAAAAGTTGGGGTGGTGGCTCGCAGGGATGAGGGAGCACCCAGAGTTTCTTCTACATTTCAGAGCCAGGCGGACGCCAACTCTACAGTTGGTGTATCCATTTTTGGGTAATAAAGTGCCACCAAGCTGCTGGAATATGATGCCGGGGCGCCTTGAACCACCTTCCTCCACATGGCAAGTGTACAAGGGACATCCTCTGGATCTATGGTGACGCTATCATCCTTTAGATCACTATAGACAATTTCCAGCACTGCTAATTCTCTCAAGTACTGGATACCTTCATCCACATTGGTCCACTTCCCTGGGGACTTTACAAGACCTTCCTTAAAAGGATATCTTGCCTTCACACTTGAAAGAAGCCGTCTCCAGAGGCTACAAGTTGCTCCTTCCTTTGCAAGTCCTCTTTCAATTTCCCGATCCTTAGCAAGGGATCCCAGCTGTTGGTCTTCATGACCTTCTAACTGCTGACTATCGGCCCCATTATCCCAGCATCGCAGCAGCCATGCAGGGATCCTCTCACCTGACTGGCGGCTGTAATCCTTTTGCAAGTCTCAAAGTTCGGATGGGGTCAGGGACCGAGTAACTTCGGTTTCCTGATTAATCTGCCTCACTCCCTTCGATTCCTTTGCTGAGGGACCTGCCTCTTGATCTGGCTCCACCTTTCCTTCCTCTTCTTCTTCTTCCCTTACTAATCGGCGGCTTGGGCCTTGGTATTGGGTCTGACTGGGGTAAAGCTCACAGGCCTTACACTGCTGTGCTTTGCTTTGGTAGCTGGCGTTGATAACAGACCGGTGTTTTGGCTACTGCCAAGCTATGCTGTCCGTCTGACATTCCTTCCCCGCACTGAAGGGGATGGGGGTGGGCAAGATCCTGGGAGGGGACACCAGCAGGCCAGCTGACCCCAGTGAGCCAAAGGGATATTCCATACCATATGACATCAGCTCAGATATATAAGGGAAGGAAGAGAGGAGGAGGAGGAGGCACTCAGGGCTGGTCCATGCTTGCCTCCTTGAACAACCGTCACGTGTGCTGAAGCCCTGCTTCCCAGAAAGTGTCCGGACATCGCTACTGATGGGAAGTAGAGATTGATTGTTTTCCCCTCTGCTCTTGCACGCACAACTCTCAGCTTGCTTGTTCTATTTTTGCCCCGCTGTAATAAAACTGCCTTATCTTACCCTGACAGGCTTTTTCAATGTTATCCTCTCCCCTCTCCCAGTGGGAGAGGGAGTGATAGAGTGACTGAGTGCGTACCTGGCACCTAGCCGGGGTCAACCCACGACAGTCTCTTTTGGCGCCCGAACGTGGGGCGAGATAAAGGCAGTTTTATATATATATACACATATATTGCATGCTCTAGTAATTACCAATAGCAGCTCTCAAGTAGTAAACTCCTGCGTGGCATACGGCCTTCGGCTGCCACACTGCTTATCTTTGTTTTGCTACATTCGGGAACACGTTGAAAGAAACAATGACTGTGAATGAATATAACTCCTTCTCTCTGCCCAGGGTGAATTTGAGTATGGATGATCTTTTACTGCAGGCCCCCGTGATTATCGCCAACCCTTACATAAGCTTCCTGATATTATTAATAATATTAGCCAACACTGTTGTTACCTTATGGAATTCATGGAAATTGTCATCTCCCTGGTACAGAAGGAAACGACCCTTGGGTGAGGAGCTGTTAAAATCTGCCCTGAGGTACCCAGTTCCTGGGTGGAAAGGTGTATGGAGGGATTTGGGCAGGTTCCTAGGGCGGTTATCACCTCCTGTTGCCTGGGAGTTTACTCCCGAAGAGGTAAATAACCCTAACAAACTGGCCCGTCGGCTGACAGAAGGGTGCCTCGTTTACTCTCAGGAATGCGAGCAGCTTCTCGCCCTGTAGTGGGGGCTGGCCTGGGCCTACTGGGCCTCTGTTCAATACTCTCAGAAGACTGCACTTGAGGCACGAACTGAAACTGTGTCTGAGGACACTATAACTGAGAAAGGGACACAAACTACAATTGTGGCTGAGGCAGGGATACAAACCATAACAACTATGTCTGAGATAAGAACCCAAACCACAACAACTACAGTAATTGCCCCAGGAGTAAAAAAAAAAAAAAATGGACAAGGCAAGTTTCAGGCCAATTAGTAAGAGAAGAAGAAGAAGAGGAAGAAGAGGAAGAGGTGGAGCCAGATCAAGAGGCAGGTCCCTCAGCAAAGGAATCGAAGGGAGTGAGGCAGATTAATCAGGAAACCGAAGTTACTCGGTCCCTGACCCCATCCGAACTTTGAGACTTGCAAAAGGATTACAGCCGCCAGTCAGGTGAGAGGATCCCTGCATGGCTGCTGCGATGCTGGGATAATGGGGCCGATAGTCAGCAGTTAGAAGGTCATGAAGCCCAACAGCTGGGATCCCTTGCTAGGGATCGGGAAACTGAAAGAGGACTTGCAAAGAAAGGAGCAACTTGTAGCCTCTGGAGACGGCTTCTTTCAAGTGTGAAGGCAAGATATCCTTTTAAGGATGATCTTGTAAAGTCCCCAGGGAAGTGGACCAATGTGGATGAAGGTATCCAGTACTTGAGAGAATTAGCAGTGCTGGAAATTGTCTATAGTGATCTAAAGGATGATAGCGTCACCATAGATCCAGAGGATGTCCCTTGTACACTTGCCATGTGGAGGAAGGTGGTTCAAGGCACCCCGGCATCATATTCCAGCAGCTTGGTGGCACTTTATTATCCGCAAATGGATACACCAACTGTAGAGTTGGCGTCCGCCTGGCTCTGAAATGTAGAAGAAACTCTGGGTGCTCCCTCATCCCTGCAAGCCACCGCCCCAACTTTTAGAGGCAGCCCAAGAGATCGCTCCTCTCCAACCCCAGTCAGAGGGAAAGGAATCCCCAAGAACAGGCCACGTAACAAGCTCTGGTTTTTTCTGCGTGAGCATGGAGAGGACATGAGGAAATGGGATGGTGAACCCACCTCTAAGCTGAGCGCCCGGGTCCAAGAAGTGAGGGGGAAGAGACCTGTTAAGAAGGGGCCACCCAAGAAGACTGTCAGTGTAGTTACCACAGAGAGACCAGAAGACAATCAGCGATTTCCCAGATGTAAGAAAACTAAAACTGTTTCCTACAGTCCTGAGGAGGGAACCTCTGATTTGGCATCACAAAGGTCAGACAGTGAATACTCTGACCAGGAACAGGAATAGAGGGTCCCTGCCTCTTGCCAGGAGGAGGAAAGGGATGACCGGGTATACTGGACTGTGTGGATTCGATGGCCTGGCACATCAGATCCACAGAAGTACAAAGCTTTAGTGGACACCGGTGCACAGTGTACACTAATGCCATCGAGGCACAAGAGTGCAGAAGCCATCTGGATCTCTGGAGTGACAGGGGGATGCCAGGAGTTGTCAGTAGTAAAAGCTGTGGTGAGCTTAACAGGGGACAGATGGCAAAGGCACCCCATCGTGACTGGCCCAGAGGCCCCTTGTATCCTTGGCATCGACTACCTCAGGAGAGGGTATTTTAAGGATCCAAAAGGATATCGATGGGCCTTTGGCATAGCTGCGGTGAATACAGAGAAGATCAAACAGTTATCCACCCTTCCTGGCCTCTCAGAAGATCCCTTCATCGTAGGATTGCTGCAGGTGAAAGATCAACAAGTACCGATTGCTACCAGGACAGTGCACTGGAGGCAGTATCGTACCAACCGAGACTCCGTGACTCCTATCCATGAACAAATTCGTCGACTAGAAAGCCAAGGAGTTATCGGCATGACCCGCTCACCCTTCAACAGCCCCATATGGCCAGTGCGGAAGTCAAATGGGGAATGGCGGCTGACAGTGGATTATCGGGGCCTGAATGAAGTCACACCACCTCTAAGTGCTGCCGTACCAGACATGTTGGACCTCCAATATGAGCTAAAGTCAAAAGCAGCCAAATGGTATGCCACGATTGACATAGCTAATGGATTTTCCTCAATCCCTCTGGCGGCCGAGTGCAGACTACAATTTGCTTTCACTTGGAGGGGTGTCTAGTACACCTGGAACCGACTGCCCCAGGGGGGGAAACACAGCCCCACCATCTGCCATGGACTGATCCAGGCTGCCCTGGAACAGGGTGGAGCTCCGGAACACCTGCAATATATTGATGATATCATTGTGCGGGGTGATACAGCAGGAGAAGTTTTTGAAAAAGGGACGAAAATAATCCAAATTCTTCTGAAAGCTGGTCTTGCCATAAAACAAAGTAAGGTGAAGGGACCTGCACAGGATATCCAGTTTCTAGGAATAAAATGGCAGGATGGGCGCCGTCATGTGCCTACAGAGGTGGTTGACAAAATTGCCAATATGTCTCCACCAGTCAATAAGAAAGAAACACAAGCTTTCCTAGGCCTTGTAGGATTCTGGAGAATGCACATTCCAGGCTATAGTCAACTTGTGGGCCCCCTCTATCGAGTGACCCAGAAGAAGAATGACTTCAAGTGGGGCCCTGAGCAGAAACAGGCCTTTGAGCAAATCAATCAGGAAATAGCTCGTGCGGTGGCTCTTGGGCCTGTTAGGACTGGACCAGATGTGCAGAATATACTCTACACTGCAGCCGGGGAGCAGGGCCTCACCTGGAGCCTCTGGCAGAGGACCGCAGGAGAAACCCAAGGTCGGCCATTAGGATTCTGGAGCGGGAGTTATCGAAGATCAGAAGCCCACTATATTCCAACTGAAAAAGAAATACTAGCAGCTTATGAGGGGGTTCGAGCTGCCTCGGAAGTTGTTGGGACAGAAGCATGTGTCCTCTTGGCACCACGATTGCCCGTCCTACACTGGATGTTCAAAGGAAACATTCCCTCCATGCATCATGCAACCAGTGCTACATGGAGTAAGTGGGTGGCCTTAATTACACAACGAGCCCGAATGGGAAAACCCAATTTCCCAGGAATCCTAGAAGAGATTTTGAGTTGGCCAGAAGCCAGAGATTTTGGAGCACTGTCTAAGAAGGTGACTCGTGCCCAAGAAGCACCACCAAATAACGAATTACCAGAAAACGAAAGAAAATATGCTTTATTTACTGATGGATCCTGCTGAGTGATAGGAAACCACTGGAGGTGGAAAGCTGCTGTGTGGAATCCCACACGACAAGTCATTAAGACAGCTGAAGGGGAAGGTGAATCAAGCCAGTTTGCAGAGGTGAAAGCCATCCAACTAGCCCTAGAGATTGCTGAGAGAGAAAAGTAGCCCATACTCTATACCGACTCCTGGATGGTGGCTAATGCCCTATGGGGATGGCTGCAGCAGTGGAAGAAAACCAACTGGCAGCGCAGGGGAAAACCCATCTGGGCTGCTGCATTATGGCAAGACATTGCTGCACAGATAGAAAACATGACTGTGAAAGTACGCCATGTAGATGCCCATGTGCCCAGAAGTCGTGCCACTGAGGAGCATCAAAACAACGAACGGGTAGATCAGGCCACCAAAATTGGAATAGCTCAGGTGGACCTAGATTGGGAGAGAAAGGGTGAGCTATTTATAGCCCGATGGGCCCACGAAACATCAGGGCATCTTGGAAGGGATGCAACATACAGATGGGCTCGTGATCGAGGGGTGGATCTGACCATGGAGGCCATCACACAGGTTATTCATCAGTGTGAAACATGCGCTGCCATCAAGCGAGCCACACGAGTGAAGCCTCTTTGGAGTGGAGGGCGATGGCTGGGGTTCCAGTATGGTGAAGCCTGGCAAATTGATTACATTGGGCCATTGCCACGAACACGCCAAGGCAAGAGTTACATCCTCACCATGGTGGAGGCCACAACTGGCTGGCTGGAAACGTACCCAGTAAACCACGCCACGGCTCGGAACACAATTTCAGGTCTTGAAAGACACATTTTGTGGCGACATGGAACCCCAGATAGAATTGAGTCAGACAATGGGACTCATTTTCGAAATAATCTTATTAACTCCTGGGCAAAGAGGCATGGCATTAAGTGGATATATCATATTCCTTATCACCCACAGGCCTCTGGGAAGATTGAAAGATATAATGGACTGTTAAAAACTATGCTACAGGCACTAGGTAATGGGACATGGAAGCATTGGGATGTGAACTTGGCAGAAGCCACTTGGCTAGTCAATACTAGGGGATCTGTTAACCGCCCTGGTCCCGCCCAAACGAAACCCTTAGACACTGTGGAGGGAGACAGGATTCCTGCACTACACATAGGAAAGTGGCTGGGGAAGTCAGTGTGGGTTGCGTCCCCCATGGGGAAGGGCAAACCCATTCGTGGGATTGTCTTTGCCCAAGGACCTGGGTGCACTTGGTGGGTAATGCGGGAGGATGGGGAGACCCAGTGTGTGCCCCAAGGTGATTTAACCTTGGGGTAAGAATAATGCATGTTGGAAGTTGTATGTTGCAGGATGTAAGTAGCAGAAGGGACATGAGCTGACGAAGAACGAATTTCAGCAAGGAGCAAGAAAAAGGCCACAATGAACAGGGATGGTGCCAGTCCTCGACCATCAAGTTTACTATTCCTCCTGCCCTGACCCCACATTCTGCTGGAAATGGAGACCACCTGGAAGCATGTGAAAGGACAGGAGATAGTAGTTAATGTTATGGGGATGGTTTAAGGATGTAGCTTAAATTGCATGTGTGAGTAGGAAAGGATTATATAGGATTTCTGAGCATGATGCAAATGGTATGGAATAAGGGGTGGAGATTGCATTGGGTCTGACTGGGGTAAAGCTCACAGCCCTTACAGTGCTGTGCTTTGTATTGGTAGCTGGCGTTGATAACAGAGCAGTGTTTTGGCTACTGCCAAGCTGTGCTGTCCCTCTGACATTCCTTCCCTGCACTGAAGGGGATGGGGGTGGGCAAGATCCTGGGAGGGGACACCAGCAGGCCAGCTGACCCCAGTCAGCCAAAGGGATATTCCATGCCATATGATCTTGTGGCAGGACGTTTACCCCACTAGATCCTCCTCCTGTGTGCCACCGATAACGGGTGCATAAGAGATAACCCAAGGGCAGGAGGGCCCAGCAGGGGTCATCTCTGGCGCCAGAGGGCTCAAGCCTCCGCTAAGAATTAACATCTTAGTCTGCAGAGTTGATGGAAGGAGAGATAAAAGAAAAATTACTGACTAGAGAGTCATGGTTTTACACTATAAAAGATACACGAGCTAACACTGGGGCAGAAGTCTCTCACACCCTAAAATTGTTTGAAGCTTCTCCCCGAAGTCTGGACGCAGGCTTCGTGGTTACTTCCCCGGGGATTGAAGGAAAGGATCTCGATCTGCTGCACCAACAAATTGGACGGTAAGATACATTGAATCCTAAGCTTATGCTATTTCTTCGCTAGCTGTAACTGAAAAAGGTACCTTATCGTGCACTGGATGTTATCTACTAGTAGTCTTTCTTTTTGTTTTATTCCTGTGTAGTATTGGTTTGCTTTTAAGTCTTACATCTCTTAGTTTTCTTGTCTATTAATAAATGATTAATTCTATAATAGACAGAATCAGTCATCATTCAAAGAACTTATACATGAAAGTGAGTTTTGGGGTGCTGGCCACCTCAATAAGGTTACTACCTACTGCCAAGGTCTGGGCGGGAGACAAGGACTGATTTTAACTCCCACATCCATTCGTAACAGACGTCAGCTCAGATACATAAGGGAAGGAAGAGAGGAGGAGGAGGAGGAGGCACTCAGGACTCGTCCATGTTTGCCTTCTTGAACAACCATTACACATGCTGAAACCCTGCTTCCCAGAAAGTGTCCAGGCATAGCTACTGATGGGAAGTAGAGATTGATTGTTTTCCCCTCTGCTCTTGTGCGCGCAACTCTCAGCTTGCTTGTTCTATTTTTCCCGCTGTAATAAAACTGCCTTATCTTACCCTGGTAGTCACTTCCCATATTATTCTCTCCCCTCTCCCAGTGGGAGAGGGAGTGATAGAGTGACTGAGTGGGCACCTGGCACCTATCTGGGGTCAACCCACGACAAGGTGACAGCTTTTTTTACATTTACGATGCCTGTGTTACAATGATACCCCTCCAGAGCCCACTGGTGACTAAAACCCATCACCTGTTTTGATACAAATTAAAAACATTGGTTTTCTTCAGTAAGTTGAAGCTCTGAACACCTCAGCACCCTAAATTGAAGCAGATGTTCTTTAGTCACAGCTATCTGCTATTACTTTTTCCTCAGCTGAACAACAGTGCAGTTAGAAGTCATGTGAGAGGGGCTGACATTAAATAGAGAATGTCATTAATATTATGGTTCCAAAGAAGAGTGAGATTTCTTTTATATTTGTTCATGACTGTGGCTGATAATTGCTTCCTGTCTTAGACCTACACAAAATTCATGAATATAATTACAGCAGCAAAGTGCTGAGTTCAATCAGAAGGGAGTATTGATTTGTGTATAAATCAAAAGCCATCTTCCTCTGGTTCTATTTACATTGGGGGGGAAAAAAAAAGGACTTTTCTGAAAAAGCTGCAAATCAAGAAAGGGTAGCGTATTGCAGAAAACCTCACTTGTAGATTATATGGCCAGAAGGGAATGTGATAATCTAAATATGTCTACATATGCAAACCACAGATTTCCCAAATTAATGAAGTTTTTCTCTATGATGTATTTTTTGAAGAAAAAACATCTACTTATTTTGGTAGATTTTCAAGTGCATAATTTCATTTATATGCACATAAATTATTCCATGTTCTGTGCATCAGAGCCTGTTGCCTGGGACAGGAGCAGGTGCTTCTGTTCTTGGAGTGCACATCCAGGTGACTGTTCCTCACCAGCAAAAGCAGGGGTGACAGCTAGCACCAGGGGTTGCTAACAGGAGTGGGGAGAAACAGCTGTAATTTTTTAGCTCTCTCACTTTCTTCCCCTGCTAAGTTCTTATCATGACTGGGAGACACATAATGAACTCTGCAGTAAAGACAACATGAGAATCAGGGGATGTTTCTTTTCTTGATAGACAAAACAAGACCACATCAGTCCCTCTGCTGAACATCCATCACCAAGTATTCAGCTCAAATTAACTGTCTTGGGAACACTTGCAAGGTTCTGACTTCACCTGGGACTACTAGCAATTAAAGCTTGTTTTTGTCAGCCGAGAAAGAACCAATCAGAACTGATGGCTGCATGGTTCTGCATGGATGGTTCTTTCTAGTGAGCCACCTAAATAATATTAAAATTGATTTTGTGAAGCATTCTTAGATGTTTTAATAAATGTATACTAACAGTCTATTTATGAGGCCACATTGTAGAAGGATTAAAGCCTGATCAATTGTGATATGCCTTCATTTTTAAATAGGAGCCTCTTTGAAGAAACAATCTATGCAGACTATAATTACATATGTTATGCCACAATCTGTTCTGCCACTGACTATGTAAGATTAAAAACATTGCTAGGAAATGACTAACTAGTTAATCAAACTGGCTCATTTCCAACAGCTTTCATTTGATCAACTGTACCTCAGATCTACTTTTATAGAAACAGTCAACCAAAGAGAAAAACCTACTGCAATGGAAAGTGCTTTAAGAAAGTGCTTTAAGAAATCACAATAAAGACTATTTTTTTTCCATTGCTCTAACTAATATGATTCAGAAATTTGAAAAAATAAAGTGTAAATATCTTATTTCCAAGTATCAAGGAAAGATGATTGATGAGGGGCACCCTATACATGAATATACACAGCAGCTATCCCATTTGCCCAGTGCCATCCTCCATAGATAAAAACAGAGCATGAAATACTCTGAGTCTCAAGACTTAGGAAGTTGCGTTGTATTAAGCACTTGTGTCACTGAGTTCGTAGAAGATACCTGAACAATAGCTATTGCTAGGTAATTAAGGACTTAAAGTTATGGAAAAATGTTGTGGGATTTTCCTTGAAGTTTCATTTAGTAAGACTCCTGCCAGACTCTCAACGACTTTATTGATCTATTCCTGTGCCTAGCAAGAAAATGACCAGCTCTGTGAGGGACTTCACAGACTAAGGTTAATGGCAAATGCTCACACATAACCTAGAAGAAGAGTTTAACCTCTCAAAATGGCATCCTGAGCAGACACCAGCAGCTACCTGAGAAGATGCTAAAGGCAAGAGATGGCTCCTGCAGCTTTCTCATACGTAGCACTTAATGAGCCACTGAGCCACAGCAGCACCTCCCTTCTGGAGATCAACATGTTGTCCCCTGGGGCATGGAGGGCCACATCTTCATTTTCTCTGTACACAGAGAGAGCAGTAAGCAGTCTTGTTGGACCCAGGTTGATTTAAAGAATGTTAGAAACACAAAGGGGATGATAATGTAATAAAATCAGCAGTTTTTCAACAAGGTTCTTAGCACAGTTTCTACAGCATATTTTGTGTGATAATAAAGGAATATCTAAGGAAATTAAATGTATGAGCAAACAGCTGGTAAAAAGCCCCCGCTGCCTCAGAGAGCAATGTCAAAAGATGTGGTAACCCCTAGCTTTTGACCTTGGATCCAGAACTCTCATAGAGAGACCCTGGGGAAAACACTCCTTCCCATCCCTTCCTGTGAAGCAAGAGCTCTGGGCAGATGGGTCTGGGAAGGTGATGAGGCAAGGCAGAAACTAAGCTAGAAAATAACTTGACTCTGTAAAGTGACAACCACTGTCTATAGAACATAAAGAAGACAGTCCCTGCAAACAGAGTCATAGACACGCACGTCCTTTTATGAACATATGATTTTTCTCCTGCTGATTCCAAGAGGATTCAGACAGTGAGCCTATCAAGGTGCTTTGGAAACTCACTCAACAGCATATGTGCATATTGACTTGTTTACCAGCTTGAGAAATTGGACCCTGACCGTTCACAGCACGACAGCCTAGGTTGCAAGAAGGTGACACTCACTTCTGTGTACAGAATTAGCTAATCCCCATCTCCTAGTGTGCCTACAATTCTAGTCTGTCTTGGTTTGAAAGACAGGTGTCTGCTAAGGAAGGCAGGAGCCTCCCTTGGAACGGGAAACTGTAACCCCTCTCCCTCCGAATTATTATAAATTTGAAACCAAGACGCTCTCAGGCAAAGATATGGGAATAGGAATAACAGTTCTTTACTACTATCTAAAACAAAGCTAACAAATAACAACAACTATGACATTAACCAACAAACAGAACCAGAAACCCAGTGGCAGCCTGCTTGGCTTCAGGCACCTTTTCCCTTTGGTGCAGTTCCAGTCACAGCCTGCAGGGGGCGCTCCTGGTGCGGTGGTTCCTTTGCGGCTGTAGGGGGTGCTCTGATGTGAGCTCAGGTAGCACAACAGCGATGGCGGCTGCCTGAGGCAGAGAGGGATGAAGGAGAGCCTTTGTTTTACAGACCCTTGGGGGGCAGCTGGTGTCGGTGCCGCAGCGGGATCCTCCGACACAGCGAGCTGGGACAGCAGGAGGTCCCAGCATGCAGGGGGAGCCCAGTTATAGTGTAGCAAAAAAAACTCTGAGCAGTGCCGAGGAGCAGGGGAGAGACAGGCTGGTGGCAGGCAGCTCGGCTCCCGATGGGGGTAGAGGGAAAAAACTCGCAGCAGACAGACCGGCAGCTCCGTGCTGGCTTCTCAGTGGCCGTGGGCTCAGCAGACAGCAGCTCCAACCTTCCGGCTCTCAGGGTCCTGAGCAAGAGGGCCATCCCCTCCCCCCCCCCCCCCTACCCCGCCCTTGCTTTTTTCAGTTCCTAAAACCTCGGGTTGTCCCTGCTTCCATGAGAGGAATTTTCCCCTGCCCTGCCAAGGAGAAAAACCCTAGCCATGTGCTTTTGTTCTCTTAAGTACCCAGCCATTAGTCCCCTAGCAACCCATGGGAGAAAAATTCCTGAAGAAAAAAAAAACCCAAAAGAAACTAGATCCAAACTCCGACATAGTCATCTCCTGAAAAGAGACCAAAAGCCAGGCAGATAATTAAAACACAAGATGTTTTAAAATGCAAAATTTTTCACTTAGGCAAACAGCTGCAATAATTTTTTTCCATTTCCATGTCTCCTTCTGTCTCCTCTTCCCCAAACATTTGGTGAATTTGCTTTCTGACAGGGATATTCACTAGACATTCACGTTCTGTGAAACTCTACAGAATATCTATAAAAAGCAGGTCTCAAGCTACCACCAATGCTGGCATATGCAGCCTACACCTTGCCAGTCAGGAGTCACTGCATGTCACACATGCTCACTGAGGAAGCAGAACACAGCTGAGAAGGCCAGGGATAAAGACAGACATCACCAATATGAATGGGTACAAAAAGTTTTCCAGGAAGAGCAATATATTGCATAATTTTAAGATGTTTATTTGACCAGGTGACATCATAAGCTGTCTTAGTTTAGGGCAAATGTTAGGGGGAGACCTCCAAGGGGGTCTCCTCTAGACAAGCCAATTTCAGCCACTCCTCCCCCAAACCGGTTCGGGAAAAGATTTCTTGAGAGAAAAAGTGGAAAAAACTATTTATTTAATAAGCAGAATATTCACAAGTTTGGGAACAAAAATTGAATGATATAAAAGAATGAAACCTCTCCTTTTTCTGAAGAGATGGTGGATCTAGAGAGTCTTCCTGTGGGTGCGGCTGTGTCAGCCTCAGTCCCTTCAGAGGCTGGGGCCGATGGCCAGGCCCGGCTGCAGAGTCGGGGGGTCTCTGGGGGACTGTCTTGATGTCTTGGACTACAGAGATGCTGACTAGTCTTAGAAGAAATAAACTAGTAAAAGAAATAAAGTCTCTTTCTCTGCAAAAGCTGAGAGATTTCTGTTGCGGTGGTTCGGAACCAGAGGACTTCCGGACAGGTTCCACGGACAGAGGGTTTCCCCCCGGAGCTCCCAGGGGCAGCAGTTGGACCACCAATCCACGGACCCCAAGCTCCTGCTATTGGTTACTGGACTTGTCTGTTATGTATTCCCGCTCTGGGAAATTCCCTGTCACTCCATAGTTCATTCGTTGTTCTCTCTGTTCCCCTCCCCTCCCTAAACCCCATTTGATCATGTACCCCAGCCCCTCCCCTGTATTGCCCCCTGCCCTCATCCTATTGGGTGTTGTTCCTCCCTTAAATACCGATGTAATAAGCTGCTCTTGGCTCTTGGTCCATGTGCTCCCTTTGGAGGCAATAAACCTACCGAAATCACATACCAAGAGACCTCCTTCTCTGGTAGTTCTTTGCTGTTTCACCACGCTCCGGGGGCAACATCTCCCCGGACCGAACGCGGGCCAGCTGTGCTCATAGTCAGCACTCCGAGGGTGCCTTCCTGAGGGCGAACGGCATCCTAGGATAGGGCTAGGACTCCGCTGCCGGTACCAGGGTGGGACTGAAGCAGGGAACGCAACAAGTGGCGCACCGAACAGAGACTCCGACCTCTCGGGGTTCCCTGCGAGCGACCTGGATACGCAGCAGCGGTCCGGACTGCGCCTTCGGGACGTCGCTCCCCTAGCGAGAACTTCCGCGTTTTAGCGGGGGGCTGGCAGGGGCCGTCAGCAACCGTTCTGGAGCGTCTGAAGTGTGTACGCTAGCTGAGCGGACTGACGAGACCAGAGACCCTTGCTCTTTTGGATGTTTCTCCCTCCGGAGCCGGTGACGGCAACTGAAGCCGGGATCGAGGAACCAAGACCCGCACGGAGCGGTGAGGTTTGGCGGCTGCGAGGCGCGGTGGGAAAGGACCAGGATCCGCGCGCGGCGGCGAAGCTCGGTGCCCGTGATAGCGGCGGGAAAGCCACCGAGAACCGAGCGCAGACGGTGAGGTCTAATCCGCGATAAGCAGCGGGAATCAGGCTCGAGGGAGAGTTTTGTACCGTATAAAAAGAGCAAGGAGGCTTTTATTCGGAGACAATGGGTATTAAGCTGTCCCGAATAGAGCAGGAGTTTTATGTCCAAGTTAAAGAGACCCTAAAGTTAAAAAACGGGAATGCTAATAAGAAGGCTTGGAAACGTTTTGTTAAATGGATCTTTGCCTATGTCCCTCTTGCTTCTGCTTCTTCTGTTAAAACTCTGGGTTTTTGGGAGTTAGTAGAAAAACGTTTAGAGGCAGTGGAGAGAGGGGGTGATGTTTCTGTCCGAAATTTTTTCCCGTTGTTGATTGTAATTTGTTATACTTTGCGTAATTGTCCTGAAAGTTCGAAATCCCCGACTCACCCACCCCACGTTCCTAATTCCCCTTTTCCCAATCCCTCTTCCCCGCTACAGGGAAGCGCGCCCCTCAGTTCTCCCCGCTATGAGACTGATTCCCTCATAGCGAGCTTCACCCCAAACCCTTTCTCCGAGCCCACAGCCAAACTCGCGCCGGCTGCGCTCCCCCATTGTTCCGAGTTTAAAGATGGCGGCGGCCTCGTGGCGCCGTGCCTACACCCCTGCACCCACTGCGCAGCCTCACGCCGAAAGCCCGCGAATCCTCCCAACCCCTCCCACGGCTCCTTCCCCTTCGCGTCGATTGGCCCCGCGTCGGGTTCCCCCCCCGCGGCCGATGCTGTCTTCGCGTCGGGTCCCTCCCCTCGCGCCGGAGGTCCCTGCCCCAGCCCGAGGGAGATCCCCGCCCCACCCCGCGCCTGGACTGCTCATATCAACTGCAGTCCCGCCCCTGACCACCGCCCACTTCCAGATCCCCACGCTCCCTCGTTCACACCCCGAGATTGGGGGCCGAAAAGTGGAGAGGCTGAAGCCTGTGATGCAGCCAGTCAGCCAGACCCTGCAGTGGCATCAGGTGTGCACAGCCCTCAGGGTAACAACCCACGATGGGAATCACAGTCACCTGCAGCCTTGCGAGAGCTTTGCAAGGTGGAGAGAGAGCTTGGGAGAGATTCTCCTCACTTTAAAGGTGTGCTGGTCCCATCTGACATAAAAACAATCCTGACAAGCATTTTAGTTAAGGTTCAGTATCGGGTGTGGGAAAAGATATGGAAGCAGCAGCTTCAAAGCCTGCTGAACAGTTCTAATCACCCTCCACCTAAGTCTTCCACAGGCTCCTGGACACCACATGCTCCATCCCATCCGGGAAATGGATCGGCACTGTGCTCCTCAAAGAAATTAAAAGCTGAATCCACTGTGTCCTGCTCTCCATCACCACCCATGCCACTGGAGACCCCATCAGAGGCGATCCCAGATGGCCAGTCACTTGAACCACGATGGCTGAAGTTAGTAGGCGTCACAACTCTCCACCCAACACATCCACCAGAGCAGATCCAGTCGCATCCACCAACAGACGCTGCTCCACAGAGATCAGCGTGGAAGAGAAGGAAAAAGAAAACTCCAGACTCCAACAGCGATCAGGAAGATGAGGGAGAACAAGAAGAGATCAACTTAGTGCAAGGAAGAGACTTTCAAATTTACTACCTATACCCAGCTCGTGAGAATTCCCCCTCCGAGCAACCAGATCCTTTCTTCCTCGCTGACACCCTTCTTTTTAATATCTTCCCCTTAGATTCCCCCTAAACTTGCCCCATGAACCTCCCGTACCCCTAATATCCCCAGTCCTGCTGAGAGACAATACTTTAACAATGTTTGTTTGTTCTATTGCAGATTTTCAAGAAAACCTTCATAATCTCTTTTGTTAACAAATCACTTTCTTTAAGTAAAAAGATAGGGGGAGATGTTGCGGTGGTTCGGAACCAGAGGACTTCCGGACAGGTTCCACGGACAGAGGGTTTCCCCCCGGAGCTCCCAGGGGCAGCAGTTGGACCACCAATCCACGGACCCCAAGCTCCTGCTATTGGTTACTGGACTTGTCTGTTATGTATTCCCGCTCTGGGAAATTCCCTGTCACTCCATAGTTCATTTGTTGTTCTCTCTGTTCCCCTCCCCTCCCTAAACCCATTTGATCATGTACCCCAGCCCCTCCCCTGTATTGCCCCCCTGCCCTCATCCTATTGGGTGTTGTTCCTCCCTTAAATACCGATGTAATAAGCTGCTCTTGGCTCTTGGTCCATGTGCTCCCTTTGGAGGCAATAAACCTACCGAAATCACATACCAAGAGACCTCCTTCTCTGGTAGTTCTTTGCTGTTTCACCACGCTCCGAGGGCAACATCTCCCCGGACCGAACGCGGGCCAGCTGTGCTCATAGTCAGCACTCCGAGGGTGCCTTCCTGAGGGCGAACGGCATCCTAGGATAGGGCTAGGACTCCGCTGCCGGTACCAGGGTGGGACTGAAGCAGGGAACGCAACAGATTTCAGAGAGCACTTAGCTGCGAACTCTAAGAGCACACAGAGAGCTTATCTTTATTTTTTCTGTCTCTGCTTCGAGCGCAGTCTCTGAAGGAATTTCCGGGGGAGTAAGGTGTAACTCTTGTAGACAAACTGTGTGCGTTTTTTCTCCCCCCTTCACTTTCTTCACTCTCTCTCTCTCTGGGCCTAACTTAAAGCTACAGAACTTAATACCTGGTATAAGTAGGACAGACGATTGGGGATACAAGCATCATACAGTCAACTCAGGACATTCCACCCCTTATCTCCATATCGTCAACTCACTACTAAAACTAATATATTTTGATTCTAAACACACATACATTATACACATATATAGGTACACATATATACAGTATATAGCTATATATATATATAAAATGGCAGTAAAATCTAGTAAATAGTGATATTTAAACATGGTTCTCACTCAATAATCTGATCTTTCTGGGGTACACATCGTGTTGTTCTATCTTTCTGCATTATCCACCATGTGTAACTTGGTCTCTGAGCAAAGACAACTCCACGGATGGGTTTGTCTGTATTGGAGGTAGAATTGACTTAAACAGTCTTTTCTAACAGACCTTTAACATGAACTACTGGGACTTTGTCTCTATCTACTGTGTGTAGGGATTCGGATTGGGCAGGCTCTGCTCGATTGGTAGAGCTTCGAGTGTTAACTAACTAGGTGGCTTTTGCTAAATGCTGTTCTCAATTTTTGAAAGATCCCCCACCCAATGCTTTCAAAGTGGTTTTTAACAGTTCATTGCACCTCTTCACTTTGCCTGAAGCTGGTGCGTGGTAGGGGATATGGTACACCCACTCGATGCTATGTTCCCTAGCCCAGGTGTTTATAAGGCTGTTCTTGAAATGAGTCTCATTGTCTGACTCAATTCTCTCTGGGGTACTATGTCTTTAAAGAATCTGTTTTTCGAGGCTCAGGATGGTGTTCTGGGCAGTGGTATGAGGCACAGGGTAGGTCTCCAGCCATCCTGTGGTGGTTTCTACTATTGTGAGAACGTAGTGCTTGCCTTGGCGGGTTTGAGGCAGTGTGATGTAATCAATCTGCCAAGCCTCTCTATACTTATATTTGGACTACTGTTTACTATACTATAGGGGTCTCACTCGCTTTGCCTGCTTAATTGTAGCACACGTCTCACAATTATGGATCACTTGGGAGATGCTGTCTATGGTTAGATCCACCCTTCGGTCTCGTGCCTATTTATAGGTAGTATCTCTACTTTGATGACTTGAGGCATCATGGGCCCATCGGGCTAGGAACAACTTTCCCTTGTGTTGCTAATCTAAGTCTATCTTTGACACTTCTATCTTTGCAGCCTGATCTACCTGCTTGTTGTTTTGGTGTTCTTCGTTAGCTCGATTTTTAGGGATATGGGCATCTACATGGCGGACTTTTATAGGTAGCTTTTTTACTCGGGCAGCAATGTCTTTCTATTCTTTAGCAGCCCAGATTGGTTTTCTCTTACGTTGTCAATTGGCCTTCTTCTACTTCTCCAGCCATCTCCACAGAGCATTGGCTACTATCTATGAATCAGTGTAAAGATAGAGTTTTGGCCACTTCTTTCTTTCAGCAATGTCTAGGGCCAGTTGAACGGCTTTGAGCTCAGCGAGTTGACTTGATCCACCCTCTCTTTCTGTAGCTTCTGCAACTTGTCGTGTAGGGCTCCACACAGCTGCTTTCTATTTTCGGTTCATCCCTACGATACGGCAAGAACCATTTGTAAAAAGAGCGCAGTATGCTTCTTCTGCTGGCAGTTGATTGTATGGTGGAGCTTCTTCAGCCCGTGTCACTTGCTCTTGTTCTTTTTTATCAGTGAGACTAAAGTTTTTGCTTTCAGGCTAATTTGTAATTATCTCTAAAATTTTAGGGCGATTCAATTTTCTAATGCGGGCGCGTTGTGTTATGAGAGCAATCTACTTGCTCTATGTAGCACTGGTGGCGTGGTGGGTAGAGGGAACCTTTGCTTTGAACATCCACTTCAGCACCGGTAGTCGGGGTGCCAGGAGGAGTTGTGCTTCCGTGCCAATAACTTCTGAGGCGGCTTGAACTCCTTCATAGGCGGCTAAGATTTCTTTCTCTGTGGGGGTGTAGTTGGCTTCGGACTCTTTATAACTTCGACTCTAGAATCTTAGTGGTCGACCCCGAGCCTCCCCAGGCATTTTCTGCCAAAGGCTCTATGACAGACTATGGTTCTCGGCTGCAGAGTAGAGCACATTTTTTACATCTGGTCTTGTCCTGACTGGGCTAAGTGTTACTGCATGAGCAATTTCCTTTTTGATCTGGGTGAAGGCTTGCTGCTGTTCAGGGCCCCACTGGAAAGTGTTCTTCTTGCGGGTAACTAGATAAAGAGGGCTCACAATCTGGTTGTACTCGGGAATATGCATTCTCTAAAAGCCTATGGCGCCTAGGAAAGCTTGTGTTTCTTTCTTGCTGGTTGGTGGAGACATTGTTGTAATCTTGTTGATAATCTCAGTGGGAATCTGACGCTGTCCATCTTCTTATTTTATCCTTAGGAACTGGATTTTTCGAGCAGGTTCTTTAACTTTGCTCTTCTTGATGGCAAAACTGGCCTTTAGGAGAATTTGGATAATTTTTTTCTCTTTCTCAAACACTTCTGCTGCCGTGTTCCTTCACACAATGATGTCATCAATGTATTGGAGATGCTCTGGAGCCTCACCTTTTTTCAGTGCAGCTTGGATCAGTCTATGGCAGATCGTGGGGCTGTGCTTCCACTCTTGGGGCAGCCGATTCTATGTGTACTGCACACCCCTCCAGGTGAAGGCAAACTGGGGCCTGCACTCTGCTGCCAAAGGGATGGAGAAAAATGCATTTGCAATGTCAACAGTGGCATACCACTTTGCTGCTTTGGACTCCAGCTCGTACTGGAGCTCCAGCATGTCTGGCACAGCAGCACTCAATGGTGGAGTCACTTCATTTAAAGCACGATAGTTTACAGTCAATCTCCATTCCCCGTCAGACTTGCGCACAGGCCAGATGGGGCTGTTGAAGGGTGAGTGGGTTTTGCTGACCACCCCTTGGCTCTCTAGTTCATGAATCAGCTTGTGGATGGGAATCACAGCATCTCGAGTTGTTCTGTACTGTCGGCGATGCACTGTCGAAGTGGCAATCGGCACATGTTGTTCTTCTCTCTTCAGCAGCCCAACTGCAGATGGGTTTTCTGATAGTCTAGGCAAGGTATTTAATTGCTCAATGCTCTCTGTCTCCACAGCAGCTATCTTAAAAGCCCACCTGAGTCCTTTTGGGTCTTTGAAATAGCTATTTTGGAGGAAATCTATGCCCAAAATGCATGGGGCCTCTGGGCTAGTCACAATAGAATGTTTTTTCCACTCATTTCCAGTCAGGCTCACCTCAGCTTCTACCAAAGTCAAATCCTGTGATCTTCCAGTCACGCTAGCGATAGAGACAGATTTTGCTCTCACATGTCTTGATGGGATTAATGTGCACTGTGCACCAGTGTCAACTAAAGCCTCATATTTTTGTGGTTCTGATGTGCCAGGCTAACGAATCTACACAGTCCAAAAAACACGGTTTTCCCTAGCCTCCACCTGGCTGGAGGCAGGGCCTCTCTAAGCCTGGTTATCCTTTTTTTTCTGGGTGTACATCTTGGAGGTTCTTTCAAGGGGATAGAACATGTCGTCATCATCATCATCATATCTGGCAGATCGGCTGTGGGCAACTGGAGCTGCTTCTTTTCTGGTGGAACTTCCTTTCTGAGTCTTAGCTTCCTTCAGTTCATGTACTCGTTGTGCTAGAGCAGGAGTGGGTTTTCTATCCTACCTTCTCATGTTTTCTCCACAATCATATAGGAAAAACTACAGATCACGTCGTGAGGGGTACCTTTTCTCCTTGTCTGGGGGACGTCTACGTTTGGTAACAGGACTTCTGAACTGTACTGTTGAGATTTGGAGAAGGTCCTTTCTCAGTGTCTTGTGATTCTCTTCTATCTTATCTTCTATTTTCTGTAGACGTTCTTCCACAGCTGCAATTTTTGCATGTGTTGGGCCATGCACGGCATCTGCATACGCTCGGAGTTTCTTCGCCATATCAAGCACAGTCTCATCTCCCTCATCTCGTTTCATTATTGTTAGAGTCCTAGAATGTTCTTTTGGCCCAAGTCGTATAAGTCTTCGCCACATTATGGGTGTACATATTACTAAGTCTGGATTCTTAGGTGTATTTGGATCTTCTGAGAAAACAATCTCTGCCACGGCCATTTCTCTCAAGCGTTGGATCTTTTGTTCTATTGTCTTCCACTGAGTTTGCTGCATATAGAGATCGTCTGTACACAGATATCTGCGTGCCACAGCTCCCAAGACTGGTGACTAGAGACTTTTAGGGTGAGCCCCCTTTACTGTTTCCTGGTCAATAGCCGGTTCATGTGACAGGTGTCTTAAATGCTTTGCTTCAGTACCGTCTAGAATTGTAACATCGCCTGCGGCATCTCAAAGACGGACTAACTAACTAATTATAGATTCATTAGGTCGTCGAGTGTAATCTTTTTTTAGGCCACGAAGATCCTTCAGGGAAAAAGACTCAATAGTGTCTTCTGCTCTTGAGTCAGTTGCTGCCCCTGAGGGTCCTCCCCCGCCATCGCCATCATCATCATCATCATCCACTGGTCGATCAGTTTTGGTTTTGCGCTTCTGTCCCGCAGCAGCGACTGTCAGTGGCTTAGGCTCACTGTCTGTTTTAGCTACTGGCCTGGGCTCACTGGCTGGTCTAGCTGCGGCCTGAGCAACTGAGGTATCTACTGCAGCCTGAGTGACTGGGGTATTTACTGCAGCTTGAGTGACTGGGGTATCTACTGCAGACTGAGTGACTGGGGTGACTACTGTAGCCTGAGTGACTGGGGTAATTACTGCAGCCTGAGCAACTGAGGTATTTACTGCAGCCTGAGTGACTGGGGTATTTACTGCAGCCTGAGCAACTGAGGTATCTACTGCAGCCTGAGTGACTGGGGTATCTACTGCAGACTGAGTGACTGGGGTGGCTACTGCAGCTTGAGTGACTGGGGTGGCTATTGATTCATCTTCTTGCCCCCCTGCTTCTATCTGCTGCCCTACAGTATCTAGCAGTGTGTGATAAGCATATGCCAGGGCCCAGCTTATTGCAATGATCCTTTCCTCTTTAGAACCATCATTACACTTCTCTTTCAGATATTTTGCCACCTCAGCTGGATTCTGTATTTGGTCACGTGGAAAGTCTCAAGCTATGGGTTCTGAGAATTCTTTTAAGATCTGGCCCATATCTTCCCATTCCCCACACTACTCAGGATTTTCCACAATTGGGCCCATTACTGGGTTGGGTGTCTCTTTAGTCTCTCTGGACATATTAGCCCTGATTCTTGAAAAGTTGTAAGCCGTATAGAGGAAACTTACTAGCTGAAATATCTGAAATATCAGAAGGGTGGTATCTTTGGCATCTAGGGAAAACTGAACATTCTCAAAAAATGATGTAACAGATTGAAAGGAGAAGAAGGGAAGAAAAGGCTGGGAGGCCTCACCCCCCCCCCTCCTCCAACAAACTGGGTGCCATTACTAACGAACTTTCAAAACATGCTACTGAAACTAGGACGCAGGGCAGGATGGAGAAACAACAAACCATACATATTTTGAACAATCCCCAGTACCTTTGCTACCTCTCTATAAATCATTATGACTATGCCCAGCAAAATAACAATTTTAATCTGTGCCCCTCTACTGTAAAAACTCCGTGCCAAGGACAATACTGGAGCTATCTGTGGATAGGAAAACAAACCTAGGGACCAGTAAGCGATAAACACCTCAAACAAGCCTAGGGACGAGAGAGACATGGCTACCCCCACGCAGAGGGACACTATGAACTTAGGCAACATGGCTACTGACTGCTTTATCTCAATACAGAGTCAGCACAACCAAAATGCAATCAGTACAAGTTTTTTCCACTTTCTCGAGCCACGCGTTGGGCGCCAAAATGTTTGTCCTAGTTTAGGGCAAATGTTAGGAGGAGACCTCCAAGGGGGTCTCCTCTAGACAAGCCAATTTCAGCCACTCCTCCCCCAAACCGGTTCGGGAAAAGATTTCTTGAGAGAAAAAGTGGAAAAAACTATTTATTTAATAAGCAGAATATTCACAAGTTTGGGAACAAAAATTGAATGATATAAAAGAATGAAACCTCTCCTTTTTCTGAAGAGATGGTGGATCCAGAGAGTCCTTCTGTGGGTGCGGCTGTGTCAGCCTCAGTCCCTCCAGAGGCTGGGGCCGATGGCCAGGCCCGGCTGCAGAGTCGGGGGGCCCCCGGGGGACTGTCCTGATGTCTTGGACTACAGAGATGCTGACTAGTCCTAGAAGAAATAAACTAGTAAAAGAAATAAAGTCTCTCTCTCTGCAAAAGCTGAGAGATTTCAGAGAGCACCCAGCTGCGAACTCTAAGAGCACACAGAGAGCTTATCTTTATTTTTTCTGTCTCCGCTTCGAGCGCAGTCTCTGAAGGAATTTCTGGGGGAGTAAGGTGTAACTCCTGTAGACAAACTGTGTGCGTTTTCTCTCCCCCCTTCACCCTCTTCACTCTCTCTCTCTCTGGGCCTAACTTAAAGCTACAGAACTTAATACCTGGCATAAGCAGGACAGACGATTGGGGATACAAGCATCATACAGTCAACCCAGGACATAAGCCTAATCAGCAACCAGGATCTTCAATGGATACTTAGTTGGGGAAATACCTAGGATGAACACGAGAAAAGCCAGCACAGGCCAGACTTCAGCAAGACCATGGCCCAGCAATGGATGACCCTTCTCCCCAGCTGCTCCAGGGAGCAGCACCAGATGCTGTTATACAAGGACACGAGAAGTAGCTCCAGCACAGGATCATTCCGGTATAGCTGGGCAGGCCAAGGGTCAGAGCTGGCTTGGGTCCAGCTTGGGTCCAGCTGCCAAGGACATGTCACTACTGGCACACATCCATGCAGGCACTCCACTGAGGACCTTGATTTTAGGCACATTTAAGATCACTTAGCATTTTAGAAAGGGTTTTGTAAAATTTCATTTTTCAGCTGATGTTCCCACAGTGGCACTGGGATGGTTCCTGTTCGTTTATCTGCCTATAGCCTAATTATTTGAGAAAATGTTCCTAGTAACTTTGCAAAGAGTGAACTTTATTCTCTGAGCACTTAACACATGGCTAAATTTGACTAAAGCCCCTTCGAAACTCCATAGTCCTTAAAGGCCTTGGAATTTGAACCATCATACCAACTAATTACTTGATATCTGTGGCCCAATTTGAAGTAATTAATGTAGTTTCACCTTCATTTATTCAAATTAGAATTCATCCTGAGTACAGGCGACGTAAAACACGAGAGACTTAAAAAGATGAACTGGGTTACAAATGATCCCTGGACAATTAATTTTTGTTCAAATGCTTACTGAATTACACATGTATGCCACATAATAGATTCAATAATGTTGGAAATTTCACCTCCGTGGTAAAAGTGTTCTGACATAAGGACTGTTCATGTTCCCCAAATGCACCCATTTGTTCACAAAAGAAATCTCCAGTTACAGCCTCCCTTAGAAGCTGTCCTCCAGCACAGGAGAATTAAAATCTCTTAATTTCCTAGTGAGAAGGTTTTGTGACAAGGAAATCTGGAACAAAAAGGAAAAGCTCTTATATTCTTTTGTTGTTGTTGTTGCTTGTAAAATCTAATAGTTAGTATGCAGTATTCACCATATGAGCATTGAGAAATGGAAATACTGTTCTTTTGTCCCTCTTTTTTACAAGGTTGTTTTCCCACATGAGATTGATGTATGGTGTCATAAATGAAATCTAAGGGGTTGGCTTTCACATTCATAAAGAAGGATAAGAACTTAAGTTAATATTATAATTAATGAAGTTATTAAGTAGTTCTTAAAGTTGGTAAAAGTTTACAGTTCATGTCCAAGTGTTTAATGTTATTTCTAAGTGTTAAACAGAGTTTTAAAGTCTACATTTTACTAAAAACTTCTCTAAGAGTTTTAATTAGGATCTCTTGGCACTCCGGAGAGAGAACCCTCACCCATGGCTAAGAGACTATTTTTAGGAACTGGAAGTTAGCCTGTCACTGAGCTCCATGGCAACCATGCATTTCAATGAGGCAGTTTCCCACCTAAAGTGCTGATGACATCACCCTGAGGACTGCCCCCTAGAAACCAACGAGCCATTGGTCAAGAGACTTTACATCAATCTTGGACTTTACCAATCAGCCCCAACCTAGGAGGTGGACTGAGGGTGGATCAGGGGCGGTGATGGGAGGAGCAAAGGGAGTATAAAACCCTGTGCACAGCTTGGAGTGCTGTCAGAGACTGAAAATAGTTCATGCCTCAAACATTGATATAAAGTTTTGATCAGAGAAGCTTCCCTGAAGATACCTAACTGGGACTTTGAACTGAGCCAAACTGCTGAGATTATATAAAGGGAAAAGCCTATTGTTCAGTCATCTCAGTCTGAGGGAAAGGAATGCGTCCACAGAGGCTGAAGCCACCAGCTGTACTGAGAATCATTTCTGGCTGAGTTTGGGGTGGGGGGCAAAGCACAGCTCACAGAAGCCAAGTTTGCACAGTCCTACCCCCCCAGCTGAAGGGGGGAGGAGGATGGCGTAACCTCTGGTCAGAGGCAATACACACTCATCCTCCATTACACAAACTGGCCCAGCTGTGGAGCCCCCAACCCCACAAGCCACATCCACGGGACTCTCACGTGAGAGGCAGCTGAGGGGGAGTCACAATCCATCACAAACCCCCCAAAGTGCTCCCCAGACGCCTTGCACCACAGGACTGCACGTGATGCAAGCAGAGTCTGCTGCCCCGGGAGGGGAAATGCCTGGACATTTCCACCTGACCTGAGTGTATATTAACCCATGGCATTCTGTGCTTTTCGGGGGACTTCCACCACCGAGACCAGCTGAAGAGGACATCAGGACACCAGTGGGACCCACGGAGTGGTGATACTTCTTTGTCCCTGTCCCTCTCTGTCCCCCCATCTTTCTCCCTACTCCCCCTTTTCTCTCTTTTCTTCTCTCTCTCTCTCTCATATTTACTATCAAATAAAACTCATACTATTGATTGGCATATGGTCTCGTTTGTACCTTAATTCGGGCAGAGGTATTTCTAAAGAACTTTAATAATTAGTTCATAACATTTTTGGCGTAGTCGGCAGGATGGCATTCTCTGACCCGAAGTGCCTTTCACAATAATATTGTCTCCTCTCCTAAAATTCTGCATGCTTAGAAATTTTACTACAGTTTTTCTCTGAAGGTTGTAGAGCTTGATGTCTCACCCGTAGTAGCCTGAACTCTTAGAAATTCTGATGCAGCTTTTCC
>JAVTVJ010001435.1:0-12481 GCA_034509425.1 Eopsaltria australis
TAGGATGGAAACTGTAAATATTCTGAAACACAGAATACTGAATCTGAAACACAGTTCAAACTTTTCTTTGTAAGGATATGACTTCAAGTTATTGAAAACAGCATCACCAAAGAAGTGCCTGAAACTGAATCCAAACACATTTTGTTCAATGGCAACTTTTACATCAATTTAGTGTCTAACCTTCCGGAAAATGCATCACCTCATCTCTGCCCTGCTATTTCCCTTTATTCACATAAATTATCCCTCTTCTAATATCCTTTTTTTTGTGACAGAAATGTGGGGACTCTAAAACTACAGGATAACAAAGAACCAGGGATGGCTGCAATGCAGATGAACCAAGGGAGCCTAAATCAGTTCTCACTGCAAATAGACTCCAAAAACTTCTGCATCCATGGCCCTCTTTACTGAAAGGATAAAATATCCTATCAGACTTTAAAGAAAATTAATCTGTTCCAACAGCACAGAGACATGACCATTCAGAGATTGTACAAGTGGGTTCTTATTTCCCCCTGCAATAAAAGTACTCCTTCAGGGAAACAGCCCCATTAAAATTTGTACTGACTAGCTCAGGATACAACCTCTAGTCAAAAATGTCTATCATAATATTCACAAAGATTTCTTCAGAGCTATGATCCACAATAGTTTAGATAAAACTGTAAAAATGGAAATTATGTGATCACCCTGACTTATTTATTTTTAAAAATATATTTCTGCTACAACAATAAACATTTGAAGTTACCTGGTTTGTTGAGAACATCCTGCAATTCAGAGATGCAGTTGATTATTGCAGTGTGGAGGTTACAGCTAGTCAACCAGTCAAGCGCTTCAATGCAGTCAACTCCATCCTCTTCAAAACCTGTGAAACACAATTACAGCTAGCAGGATAACTGAACCACAAAGATACGGCACACTGCTATCTCCAGATTTTTCAGAAATCAAACAAAAATAAGCATGCTAGGCACAAATTAATCACAACAATTTAGACCACATTTAGCATGTTTCCAGAACTATTTAAAAAAGAAATAGATGAATCTTCTAGTTTGCAAAATATTTTTGATATCATTTATCTTTCCAGGGGGAAGCATAAACTGGTCTGGCAACAGGAAGAGACAAGCAGACATAATCTCAAAAGAAAATTTAGAAATCCTATGCTAATATTTTACCTGAATCAGAAAGCAATTTTTTGCAGGTTTTAGTAGGAAATAAATATTAAAAATTATTTTTAAAAGAAGAAAAACCTTTAAAAAAAAAATAAAGAAAGTTGATGACTAATCAGTTAGGAACATTGCAAAATTTTTAGCACAGAGAAGATGCTGCAGCACCTACTTCTGAAAACCACAACACAAATATCAAGGATATCAGATAGTGTTGAGTTCATGTGTATAGTTGCAATTTTACTTGCAATGCTTAACGGACTAGGCGTTTCCTCTTAGAGGGAAATACATTTGTCAAGAAACATCAAAACAATAAATCCATAAATAATATCTGACAAAATGTCATTAAATATGTCTTTATGTGTCAGTAATAATAATAATAATAATAATAATAATAATAATAATCTTTGTTATTCCATAACTATGTAATTTGACACAACACTTTCAAGCAATGCACTTACGTGACACCTTACGCCTGCCTCTGGACTCTCCCATACAAACTTGAATTCTATTGTTTCCTCTTGATCCATCTGTCCAGACGAAGCGGGAACAAGAATATTGGGCTAGAGCTCTGAGCCTGTTAGCAGCCAGAACTGCAATCACAGCTCTTCGGAGCACATAAACCAGATGTTTGGCTCTTCTCTGCCTCAGCCTCTCTTCGTCTTGGCTCTTTTCCGCATTAGCAAGGAAAGCATGAAGGAGGCTCCTAATCTTCTGGTTTGACGACTCGTGGAGGTTTGACTGGGCCTGGAGAAGGTCTCTTTGGGAGGACACAGCGCAGAGCCCGCTGTAGAGTGGACACAGGGCCCCTGACAGCAGTGCGCAGGCTGCCAGCAGGGACGAACACTCCCTGTGAGCATTTGATAATGAATTTCTCACAGAATTATTCTCCTGGGTCAGTTTCTCACAGGTTTGTTCGAGACCATACAGTTTTTGCCTGGTTTTCTGCGCTGTTTCTTCACATTCCTGTGACACAAGAAGAAACAAACAAAAAAAAATGGAAAAACATTAATTAGATGGTGTTTACCCAGGTAAGAGATAAAAGGAAATTACTAGTTTTCCCATTCAAATGACACATTAAAGGAACAAAAAGTGTTAGCAATGATGGTGATGAAAGTACTGCTTCTAGTAAGCAGTTACAGAATCAGATGTGTGAAACCAAACCAATAGTGTCAGAGAAATTTGCATGACCATCAGCTGCAAATGGACTCCTGATTTATGACAAAAATGCACTAATACTGTGATAGCTTATAGAAGGTCCAACACCAGCTGTCTGCCCACAATACAGTTTTATGGGTTGACTTAACAATAGTAGTTACATCCTCCAATTTCAGAGGGAACGTTGCTCTACCAAGCAGAAAGCTAGTGTGAGAGGAAAAAAGTAAGGAAGGCTGGAACATGAAAATAGACAGAATCAATTTTTCAGCATGCAAACACTTCCAGTCCTGAAATCTGCATCAAATTCAGCATTATTCTGAGGAAGTAAGTTGCAGTAACTCACAAACAACAAGGGACATCAATTTCCTTTATTCACAACACTTTTAATTGAAACAGGTGTGAAGGGACGTGATGGTAAAGACAGGGAACATTTTGGATTGCAAGTAACTCATCCAAAAAAGCAGTGACAGTTTTACACTTGTAATCCACTTCTCACTGTAGTATCAGTAAAACAGTCGCTTAACACTGTTGAAATCTACCACTGTTCTTAGGGTCAATAGATACGTAACTAAATTTACCCCCAGGTGACACCACGTTATTGTTCCTTTATACAATCTCTGCAAATTATGATGCTGATAAAGTAGCTGCTGCCCTTAGTAATTCTCAAAATGAGCAAATTCGGCCTTACAGCCTTAGCATTCTCAGAAAACAAGAATACTACCCTATAGAGCAAAACAGGCTTTTGAATTGGAGCTGCAGACCAAATTATCTTCATAATGCTTCAACCAAGTAATTTATTTCTTATTTTAAGTGATGTTAACACTAGCACAATGGTGGGTTGGTTTGTTGGTGGTTGGGGTTTTTTTTTACTTTAAAAATATACTAAAATTCCCAAGTGACCTTAAACTGCTAAGGGGCTTAAACTACCGAAATAATCCATGAAATGTTCATAAAACAGAAAAAATTAGAAGTTCACAACACCAGACGTGTGCTCTTGCACGAGCTTGTGCAAGGAGATTTGAGTAGCGCTGTTCGAGATTTTCCTTTTCTTTCTGCCAGCAATGCTCCTGTGCTTTTAACTGTTCAGCTATTTTCTGAAAAGCATCCTCCTGTTTCTGCTGAAGGTCATTCCCAGTGTCAGTCTTGTCCTTGCAAATATATTCTAGGTGAGATGCAACCAAACAAGCAACCAAAGCCAAACTGAAACCAAAACTAAGCAAGCAAGTGGGGAGCAAGAGATTTAAAAAAAGGTTCAGTAGTAATTTTAATCCCTATGTTAGCTTTCACCATCCCCTTTCTCTCCTGAAAAATGTCTCAGAACATTTCTGGTTGCCCTACTTTGATTGCTGCATAAGGTTGATACTTTAAAGTTTTGTCCTATTTGCCTATAGAAGCCGTAGAGCATGAAGGGACATGCTGGCTAGGAAGCCACATCCAAGTGCTGGTAATTGTTTGAAAATGAGACTTACCAGGATGAGAAGGAGCACGAGACGGAGCACGAGAAAGAGCACGAGAAGGAGCAGGTGTAGTGGGTGCTTTAGGTTCAAAGTGAAGCGGCAAAGATTCTGTTGAGGGAAAGTAAATTTTTTGTTTAAAAAAGGAAGTGCACAGAAGAGAAATGGTTCTGCTTGGTAGGAAAGACTCTTATGAAATGTTAATGGTTTATAAGAAGAAGAAAGGAAAAAGTCTTTGGTAAAAAAAAAAAGAAAAAGAGGATGGAGATGGAGATGGAGATGGAGATGGAGATGGAGATGGAAGAGGAGAGAAGAGGAGAAGAGAAGAGGAGAAGAGAAGAGGAGAAGAGAAGAGGAGAAGAAAAGAGAAGAAGAGAAGAAGAAAAGAGAAGAAGAAAAGAGAAGAAGAAAAGAGAAGAAGAAAAGAGAAGAAGAAAAGAGAAGAAGAAAAGAGAAGAAGAAAAGAGAAGAAGAAAAGAGAAGAAGAAAAGAGAAGAAGAAAAGAGAAGAAGAAAAGAGAAGAAGAAAAGAAAAGAAAAGAAAAGAAAAGAAAAGAAAAGAAAAGAAAAGAAAAGAAAAGAAAAGAAAAGAAAAGAAAAGAAAAGAAAAGAAAAGAAAAGAAAAGAAAAGAAAAGAAGAAAAGAAAAGAAAAGAAAAGAAAAGAAAAGAAAAGAAAAGAAAAGAAAAGAAAAGAAAAGAAAAGAAAAGAAAAGAAAAGAAAGAAGAAAAGAAAAGAAAAGAAAAGAAAAGAAAAGAAAAGAAAAGAAAAGAAAAGAAAAGAAAAGAAAAGAAAAGAAAAGAAAAGAAAAGAAAAGAAAAGAAAAGAGAAAAGAAAAGAAAAGAAAAGAAAAGAAAAGAAAAGAAAAGAAAAGAAAAGAAAAGAAAAGAAAAGAAAAAAGAAAAGAAAAAGAAAAAGAAAAAGAAAAAGAAAAAAGAATTAAAAATAGCAATATAAAACAATCAAAAATTAAACACCCACCCAGCCACTACTACCACTCCCCAAAACCAAAAAATCCAACCAACCAAGCCACCAAAACACGAACTAAAACCAAAAAACACACCAGGGAAAATATGGGCCAATAGAAAATAAAAAAAATTACAGTAGTTTTACAGTAATTTTAATCTCTGTGTTAGGTTTCATCATCCCATTTTGCTTCTAAGAAATGTCTCAGAATGTTTCTCTTAGCACTAGTTTTATTATCCATAATAAAATATGGATAATATCCATAGTAATATTATCCATTATTTTTACACTTAACTATTGTTGTATTTGTGTACAATAGCAGAGAGATGCTGGCTCTGAACACACATCCAAGTGACTATAATTGCTTGAAAAGCAGGCTTACCATCATGAGGAGGAGCAGAAGGAGCAGTAGGTATATTGACTGCTTGGGGTTCAAAGTGACCGACCTCGTGACAGTTCTCTTCCTGTTGTTATTGCCTCAACTCTGGCAGCTGCCAGTGAGTAGACATCCATAAAACTGAAAAGCACATGCTTTAAATAAAAGTAAAAGAAATAATGAGTGCCAAGCAAGCTACACTTAAATGCCAAATAGTACACATCCAAATTCACTACAAAAGACACCATTTTTATTAATCAGAGAAATCAGATAGAGTTTTTAGGCCAAAAAGAATTTCAGTCCCAGGACTTAAACATCAAAATTGTCTAGCTCTGCATTTTTTATTCCTTCTAAAATCTTAAATATTAATTAATATTAAAATCTTAAATATTAATATTAATATTGAAGAAAAGGAAATGACTCCACACCCTAGTTAGAAAATGTTTTGATGACAAGTTTTCAAGCATGCAGTACAGCATTGAACTCTTGATACAATTTTTCATTTCATTTCAATACAAGACTCAGTGCAGGTTCAATTTCTGTTCACAAAAATTTACCACACAGTTTCAGGCTAACGCTCACACTTGTAAAATGAGTCAATTTACTAATCCTTCCACTCCGTCAGTAACAAACTAAACACTGTAAACCTACAGATCTCTACAAACAAATACTCTGATTGCAACACAGCTGGAAAAACCTACATGTTTCCATGTATGTAGTAGAAGAATGCCCCAATTTTGTTATGTTGATTAGACTGATGGTGAAGTTAGCAGGACAAGAGAGCATGAATTATTTGGCAGTACTGGTAACTTTTTTATCTATGCCATGTAGTCTCAACTAATTGTTGAAAAGATTGCTCTTTTTACAATGGTTAATCACATTTTATTTGTTATAGTTTTTCCCTTTAGATAGGATGAATTTGATCTTTTGAATATAAACATGTAGTATAGACAAAAATTACTTAGTATACCACAAACAGGGATTTACAAAGATTTTGGCAGTTTTCCTTTACTTGCTTTCACACTGCTGCTTTTCGTAATAGATGTTAACACATCTAAAATTAATCCCGTTATTGCATTGTAGCGTCTAGGAAACAGCAGTGGCAAATTAACCCTTATCGCATCTTTCCTCATCAGAAAGTGTCTCTGGGTCTGGTGCTAAAAGAAAATTCTTGCAGATTATAAGGGCTTGAATTGACATGCACTTGTCACAGACTAAGGCAATTCTAGAGGATGTGACTGCAAACAGCTCCACTGCTTTTAATGACCAGTGTCCCTAAAGTGATTCCTAACTGCTTCACTCAAGATTGCAGGACTGCCCTTAAACGAGTTTGGCAGAGAGTAAAATTAAAATCCATTAGGAGACCTCTGGCTAGAAAAGGCAGATTTTATAATAAAACCTCAATAATGTTCTTGGAAAGGAATCAAAGGGGAACTAGAGATCAGGGAAGGGGAGAGAGAGAGAGAGAGAAGGAAAAAGGACAAAGAAAGTTAGGGAAAGGCAGAAAGAGGGAAATGGAAGGAGAAAAGGAAATTCACAGTGATGCAAACTGTGAGCCATTGGTGCTATTTGTGTATGTCCCAAGCTACCGAATGTACCTGAAACTGCCAGGTGAACAACAACTTTATAATTCTGCCCCACCAGTATGTACTGTACTATGTGTTAGTTGTACCACAAACAATTTGTACAAATATGAAATGCAAATTGATGCATTTCTAATTCTCTTCTGGAAAGAAAGAGGGAACAGGCTGCCCTGCAGATGCCTCTGCAATTATTGTGAAGTCAAAAAAGAATGGGAGTTGGGATGAGATAAAAAAATATACCATACTAGAAAAGCAAGATTTAAAAGCTGGTGATTGCCATGATGCCTCCTATGAAAAGATGCCACCCATGTGACCTTTTGTGCAGCTCTAACATGGATTATCACTGTACTGGGGGAACATTTGTAATTCTACCCTTTGATGGAAAAGTTAATCTGTGCTAATTAAGCTTCATGGGAATCTCAAGGCATTACATATTACATATTACCATATTTTTATGCAGAAACATGATAAGTGGTGTACCCGCAAGAACTCTCTTGGACTGTCTCCATCAATACTCTCAGATTGTCCATCAGTTTTGCAAAGGAGTTCCTGGCTGCACTGATAAGTGAGTGTCCAGCAGGCCAGGAGTTTGGATCTTCAAGAAACAACAACAAAAAGGAAACATCAAGCAGGTTGTTAGTTCCGGTTTCTTACAAGATGCGGGTCTTTTTCAGTTATATAGGATGGAAACTGTAAATATTCTGAAACACAGAATACTGAATCTGAAACACAGTTCAAACTTTGCTTTGTAAGGATATGACTTCAAGTTATTGAAAACAGCATCACCAAAGAAGTGCCTGAAACTGAATCCAAACACATTTTGTTCAATGGCAACTTTTACATCAATTTAGTGTTTAACCTTCCGGAAAATGCATCACCTCATCTCTGCCCTGCTATTTCCCTTTATTCACAGAAATTATCCCTCTTCTAATATCCTTTTTTTTTGTGACAGAAATGTGGGGACTCTAAAACTACAGGATAACAAAGAACCAGGGATGGCTGCAATGCAGATGAGCCAAGGGAGCCTAAATCAGTTCTCACTGCAAATAGACTCCAAAAACTTCTGCATCCATGGCCCTCTTTACTGAAAGGATAAAATATCCTATCAGACTTTAAAGAAAATTAATCTGTTCCAACAGCACAGAGACATGACCATTCAGAGATTGTACAAGTGGGTTATTATTTCCCCCTGCAATAAAAGTACTCCTTCAGGGAAAACAGCCCCATTAAAATTTGTACTGACTAGCTCAGGATACAACCTCTAGTCAAAAATGTCTATCATAATATTCACAAATATTTCTTCAGAGCTATGATCCAGAATAGTTTAGATAAAACTGTAAAAACGGAAATTATGTGATCACCCTGACTTATTTATTTTTAAAAATATATTTCTGCTACAACAATAAACATTTGAAATTACCTGGTTTGTTGAGAACATCCTGCAATTCAGAGATGGAGTTGATTATTGCAGTGTGGAGGTTACAGCTAGTCAACCAGTCAAGCGCTTCAATGCAGTCAACTCCATCCTCTTCAAAACCTGTGAAACACAATTACAGCTAGCAGGATAACTGAACCACAAAGATATGGCACACTGCTATCTCCAGATTTTTCAGAAATCAAACAAAAAAAAGCATGCTAGGCACAAATTAATCAGAACAATTTAGACCATATTTAGCATGTTTCCAGAACTATTTAAAAAAGAAATAGATGAATCTTCTAGTTTGCAAAATATTTTTGATATCATTTATCTTTCCAGGGGGAAGCATAAACTGGTCTGGCAACAGAAAGAGACAAGCAGACATAATCTCAAAAGAAAACTTAGAAATCCTATGCTAATATTTTACCTGAATCAGAAAGCAATTTTTTGCAGGTTTTAGTAGGAAATAAATATTAAAAATTATTTTTAAAAGAAGAAAAACCTTTAAAAAAAAAGAAAGTTGATGACTAATCAGTTAGGAACATTGCAAAATTTTTAGCACAGAGAAGATGCTGCAGCACCTACTTCTGAAAACCACAACACAAATATCAAGGATATCAGATAGTGTTGAGTTCATGTGTATAGTTGCAATTTTACTTGCAATGCTTAACGGACTAGGCGTTTCCTCTTAGAGGGAAATACATTTGTCAAGAAACATCAAAACAATAAATCCATAAATAATATCTGACAAAATGTCATTAAATATGTCTTTATGTGTCAGTAATAATAATAATAATAATAATAATAATCTTTGTTATTCCATAACTATGTAATTTGACACAACACTTTAAAACAATGCACTTACGTGACACCTTACGCCTGCCTCTGGACTCTCCCATACAAACTTGAATTCTATTGTTTCCTCTTGATCCATCTGTCCAGACGAAGCGGGAACAAGAATATTGGGCTAGAGCTCTGAGCCTGTTAGCAGCCAGAACTGCAATCACAGCTCTTCGGAGCACATAAACCAGATGTTTGGCTCTTCTCTGCCTCAGCCTCTCTTCGTCTTGGCTCTTTTCCGCATTAGCAAGGAAAGCATGAAGGAGGCTCCTAATCTTCTGGTTTGACGACTCGTGGAGGTTTGACTGGGCCTGGAGAAGGTCTCTTTGGGAGGACACAGCGCAGAGCCGGCTGTAGAGTGGACACAGGGCCCCTGACAGCAGTGCGCAGGCTGCCGGCAGGGACGAACACTCCCTGGGAGCATTTGATAATGAATTTCTCACAGAATTATTCTCCTGGGTCAGTTTCTCACAGGTTTGTTCGAGACCATACAGTTTTTGCCCGGTTTTCTGCGCTGTTTCTTCACATTCCTGTGACACAAGAAGAAACAAACAAAAAAAAATGGAAAAACATTAATTAGATGGTGTTTACCCAGGTAAGAGATAAAAGGAAATTACTAGTTTTCCCATTCAAATGACACATTAAAGGAACAAAAAGTGTTAGCAATGATGGTGATGAAAGTACTGCTTCTAGTAAGCAGTTACAGAATCAGATGTGTGAAACCAAACCAATAGTGTCAGAGAAATTTGCATGACCATCAGCTGCAAATGGACTCCTGATTTATGACAAAAATGCACTAATACTGTGATAGCTTATAGAAGGTCCAACACCAGCTGTCTGCCCACAATACAGTTTTATGGGTTGACTTAACAATAGTAATGACATCCTCCAATTTCAGAGGGAACGTTGCTCTACCAAGCAGAAAGCTAGTGTGAGAGGAAAAAAGTAAGGAAGGCTGGAACATGAAAATAGACAGAATAAATTTTTCAGCATGCAAACACTTCCAGTCCTGAAATCTGCATCAAATTCAGCATTATTCTGAGGAAGTAAGTTGCAGTAACTCACAAACAACAAGGGACATCAATTTCCTTTATTCACAACACTTTTAATTGAAACAGGTGTGAAGGGACGTGATGGTAAAGACAGGGAACATTTTGGATTGCAAATAACTCATCCAAAAAAGCAGTGACAGTTTTACACTTGTAATCCACTTCTCACTGTAGTATCAGTAAAACAGTCGCTTAACACTGTTGAAATCTACCACTGTTCTTAGGGTCAATAGATAGGTAACTAAATTTACCCCCAGGTGACACCACGTTATTGTTCCTTTATACAATCTCTGCAAATTATGATGCTGATAAAGTAGCTGCTGCCCTTAGTAATTCTCAAAATGAGCAAATTCGGCCTTACAGCCTTAGCATTCTCAGAAAACAAGAATACTACCCTATAGACCAAAACAGGCTTTTGAATTGGAGCTGCAGACCAAATTATCTTCATAATGCTTCAACCAAGTAATTTATTTCTTATTTTAAGTGATGTTAACACTAGCACAATGGTGGGTTGGTTTGTTGGTGGTTGGGGTTTTTTTTTACTTTAAAAATATACTAAAATTCCCAAGTGACCTTAAACTGCTAAGGGGCTTAAACTACCGAAATAATCCATGAAATGTTCATAAAACAGAAAAAATTAGAAGTTCACAACAGCAGACGTGTGCTCTTGCACGAGCTTGTGCAAGGAGATTTGAGTAGCGCTGTTCAAGATTTTCCTTTTCTTTCTGCCAGCAATGCTCCTGTGCTTTTAACTGTTCAGATATTTTCTGAAAAGCATCCTCCTGTTTCTGCTGAAGGTCATTCCCAGTGTCAGTCTTCTCCTTGCAAATATATTCTAGGTGAGATCCAACCAAACAAGCAACCAAACCCAAACTGAAACCAAAACTAACCAAGCAAGTGGGGACCAAGAGATTTAAAAAAAGATTCAGTAGTAATTTTAATCCCTATGTTAGCTTTCACCATCCCCTTTCTCTCCTGAAAAATGTCTCAGAACATTTCTGGTTGCACTACTTTCATTGCTGCATAAGGTTGATACTTTAAAGTTTTGTCCTATTTGCCTATAGAAGCCGTAGAGCATGAAGGGAGATGCTGGCTAGGAAGCCACATCCAAGTGCTGGTAATTGTTTGAAAATGAGACTTACCAGGATGAGAAGGAGCACGAGACGGAGCACGAGAAAGAGCACGAGAAGGAGCAGGTGTAGTGGGTGCTTTAGGTTCAAAGTGAAGCGGCAAAGATTCTGTTGAGGGAAAGTAAATTTTTTGTTTAAAAAAGGAAGTGCACAGAAGAGAAATGGTTCTGCTTGGTAGGAAAGACTCTTATGAAATGTTAATGGTTTATAAGAAGAAGAAAGGAAAAAGTCTTTGGTAAAAAAAAAAAGAAAAAGAGGATGGAGATGGAGATGGAGATGGAGATGGAGATGGAAGAGGAGAGAAGAGGAGAAGAGAAGAGGAGAAGAGAAGAGGAGAAGAGAAGAGGAGAAGAAAAGAGGAGAAGAAAAGAGGAGAAGAAAAGAGGAGAAGAAAAGAGGAGAAGAAAAGAGGAGAAGAAAAGAGGAGAAGAAAAGAGAAGAAGAAAAGAGAAGAAGAAAAGAAAAGAAAAGAAAAGAAAAGAAAAGAAAAGAAAAGAAAAGAAAAGAAAAGAAAAGAAAAGAAAAGAAAAGAAAAGAAAAGAAAAGAGAAAAGAAAAGGAGAAAAGAATTAAAAATAGCAATATGAAAAAATCAAAAATTAAACACCCACCCAGCCACTACTACCACTCCCCAAAACCAAAAAATCCAACCAACCAAGCCACCAAAACACGAACTAAAACCAAAAAACACACCAGGGAAAATATGGGCCAATAGAAAATAAAAAAAATTACAGTAGTTTTACAGTAATTTTAATCTCTGTGTTAGGTTTCATCATCCCATTTTGCTTCTAAGAAATGTCTCAGAATGTTTCTCTTAGCACTAGTTTTATTATCCATAATAAAATATGGATAATATCCATAGTAATATTATCCATTATTTTTACACTTAACTGTTGTCGTATTTGTGTACAATAGCAGAGAGATACTGGCTCTGAACACACATCCAAGTGACTATAATTGCTTGAAAAGCAGGCTTACCATCATGAGGAGGAGCAGAAGGAGCAGTAGGTATATTGACTGCTTGGGGTTCAAAGTGACCGACCTCGTGACAGTTCTCTTCCTGTTGTTATTGCCTCAACTCTGGCAGCTGCCAGTGAGTAGACATCCATAAAACTGAAAAGCACATGCTTTAAATAAAAGTAAAAGAAATAATGAGTGCCAAGCAAGCTACACTTAAATGCCAAATAGTACACATCCAAATTCACTACAAAAGACACCATTTTTATTAATCAGAGAAATCAGATATAGTTTTTAGGCCAAAAAGAATTTCAGTCCCAGGACTTAAACATCAAAATTGTCTAGCTCTGCATTTTTTATTCCTTCTAAAATCTTAAATATTAATTAATATTAAAATCTT
>JAVTVJ010001436.1:0-103976 GCA_034509425.1 Eopsaltria australis
AGCTGGGGAGATACAACCAACAGGATGGGAACAGGGGAGGAGACGAGGGTAATTAACGAATCACAACATACAGAACTCTGAACTTTCCAGAACAGGGGGAAGATTTGAATTTGGATTGACAACACACTGAACTAATAACTACATAGTGGGAGAAACTCGGGGGAGTGGTCCAGCTCAGGGCTAGACCACGGTGGTTTCTAATGCAGGGGTGGCACTCGGGCTCGCCCACTAGGAGCGGCCCAGGGGCTTTTTTGGTTTTTGTTCTATATCTACCACCCCAACAGGAAAAGAAAAAAAAAACCTAAGAAAAACTAGAACAAACTCTTCAGACTACTTTTCCTTCCCCCACCTTTTTATTTCATTCTCTCTGACAACATACAAAAGACAACACTTTGACCCCCAGTCAGTTTATTACTTTAGAAACAGCTCTTGTTTTAGTTTATTTAGGGAGAGAAGTTTCTTTTCTTTACACCATGGATTTTCTGTAAGAAAAATACAGTTTGTATGGGTCTTCTGCCTCACTATTAGCCGCTGCCCGGAGCAAAGTCTAGCTTAATGGTGGATCCCTCCCACACCAGTAGCCTTCCCACAGCCACTACGGTGGGTTATGAACAGTCTACAGGGTACCTGTTTTAAGGATGCACAGTTCAATTGCAGCAACAAAGAAAATCCCTTCTTCTGTGCTTAGCAACACAGGTTCTCCTGACAACTCAAGTTCTCTAGCATTCTCCCCGGGACCAGGGCTCTGGGTCACAGCCTCTCCTCTCTCTTGGTTCTAGTTTCTCATTAGGCTGTACTTTTTGAACACTTACTTGTCTGTACTTAGGTAATTCAGTTCATTGGCTGCAATAAGAACCTCACATCCCCCTTTGGACTATATCTTCATATATTACAGAGAATTTATTAGCTCAGTCCCCAACCATGGTTCTCCAAAAGAGTTTTCAGCTTCACTCTTGAAGCACTTCCCATGCACTTCATTGTAAGTATCAGTTCTGCTTTCCTCACTGACTGTAAAGTCTCTGCGCTGCACTATGTTGATGTCTTCACTCATTCCTCTCTCTGCGGGAAGGATGGGTGTCTGTGAGTTTTAGTCCAGGATGGGAGAGTTATAATCTCTGTCTCTCTCTCTCGGAGTGTGAGGATCACGTGCTTTTTGCCGGGCTGTTTGAACAGGTCCGAGCTGGATGCCAGACGCTCTCAAGAGTCTCTGCTTGGCTCTGCCAAGCTGGCTCGGCCTGGTAGGGCCATCCTGGCCCGGGGTGACAGGGCAGGGCCTGGCCCAAGCTGGATGGAGTCCGGCCTGGTCCTTGCCTGGCCCGGCTCTCTCTCTCGTGTAGCTGACACTCCGGCTGAGCTGGATCTGCTGAAAATTCTAATCGTTTCCTCCCCCATTCCCGACTGCAGCGGCACGGCTGCCATAAAACCTCCCTTCCCACCCCCCCATCCCTCCTTTGGAAGGAGGTGGGGGGGGCCTTACCAGCGAGAGAAGCAGGAGATGTTCCTCTCTACACAGCAGCAGCAGGTCCAAAGAGGAAGAGCTTCAGAGTCTTTGCTTATATATGGTTTTTTCCTCGAAGGCGGATCAACTTTTTAATTGGTTTACCTACCTATCAATCTTTAAAACTACCTGATTATTGGCTCTCTCTCGCAGGAAGGAAGTTGTATTCCTTCCTGCAGCACAGATCACTTCCTAGATTTTGACCCCTCTGGCCTAACCCAGGACATTCCACCTTTCGCCTTCGGGAAAAACCATATATAAGACTTATTATCAAAATTACACTAATCATACAATCTTTACTTAGAATAAGAAAAACTACTAAACTAAACAGAAAGCTTTTTACACAAACTTCCACTTCTAGACTTTTTATGACTACTACAATACACAGTTTCTACTATCATTTACTTTATCTTGTAATCTAACACATGCTTTGCCTATTATTTCTCTTAATTAATCTTTATCTCAAACTCTTATTAATTTGCCCATTATTTGGTTCGGAAACCAGGCAGAAACACCACTGAATGTAGTGGCATCAGTTCGCCTATTTAGGTTTGTGGCTAAATGCTAATACACTTGACCAAATTTACTTGATTGCTTGTTGTGAGATGAGGATTAGGAGTAGGCAAAGCAGGCTTAAATTTTATAAAGTACAAAGAAGTTTTATTAATATACCTAAGATAAAGGGAAAAGAAAAAAAAAAACCCAAGAAAAACTTGAACAAACTCCTCAGACCACCCCTCCTTTCCCCACCTCTCCATTTCTTTCTCTCTGACAACATACAAAAGACAACACTTTGACCCCCAGTCAGTTTATTACTTCAGAAATAGCTCTTGTTCCAGTTCATTTAGGGAGAGAATTTTTTTTTGCTTATACCACGGATTTTCTGTAAGAAAAATACAGTTTGTATGGGTCTTCTGCCTCACTATTAGCCGCCGCCCGGAGCAAAGTCCAGCTTAATGGTGGATCCCTCCCACACCAGTAGCCTTCCCACAGCCACTACGGTGGGTTATGAACAGTCCACAGGGTACCTGTTTTAAGGATGCCCAGCTCAATTGCAGCAACAAAGAAAATCCCTTCTTCTGTGCTTAGCAACACAGGTTCTCTTGACAACTCAAGTTCTCTAGCATTCTCCCCGGGACCAGGGCTCTGGGTCACAGCCTCTTCTCTCTCTTAGTTCAAGTTTCTCATCAGGCTGTACTTATTTCAACACCTACTTGTCTTTACCCAGGTATTTCAGTTCATTGGCTGCAATAAGAACCTCACATCCCCCTTTTGGACTATTTCTTCATATATTACAGAGAATTTATTAGCTCAATCCCCAGCCATGGCTCTCCAAAAGAGTTTTCAGCTTCACTCTTGAAGCACTTCTCATGCACCTCCCTGTAGGTATCAGTTCTGCTTTCCTTACTGACTGTAAAGTCTTTATGCTGCATTTATGTAGATGTCTTCACTCGTTCCTCTTTCTGCGAGGAAGAATGAGTGTCTGTGAGATCAGTCTAGGCATAGACAGAGTTAATCTCTGTCTCTCTCTCTCCGGCAGTGTGATGATCACGTGCTCTTTGCCAGGCTGTTTGAACAGGTCCGAGCTGGATGCCAGAAGCTCTCAGCGTCTCTGTGCCTGACTCTGTGGAGCTGGCTCGGCCTGGTGGGGCCATCTGGGCCTGGGGTGACAGGGCAGGGCCTGGCCCGAGCTGGATGGAACTGGCCTGGTCCTTGCCTGGCCCGGAGCAGGGGCCTGACCCTTTCTCATGTAGCTGACATACCAGCTGAGCTGGATCTGCTGAACATTCCAGCCGGTTTCCTCCCCCATTCCCAGCTGCAGCGGCACGGCCGCTGCAAACCTCCCTTCAGCGCCCCCCCCCCCCCCCCCCCCTTCCTCCTTGGAAGGAGTGGGGGGGGGCTGGAGCCTTACCAGGGAGAGAAGCAAGAGATGCTCCTCTCTACACAGCAACAAGTCCAAAGAAGAAGGGCCTCAGAGAGTCTCTGCTTATATATAGTTTTTTTCCCCCAAAGGCGGATCAACTTTTTAATTAGTTCACTTACGTATCAATCCTTAAAACTACCTGAATATTAGCTCTCTCTCCCAGGAAAGAAGTTATATTCTTTTCTGCAGCATAGATCACTTCCTAGATTTTGACCCTTCCGGCCTAACCCAGAACAACTTGTTACAGCCACTGACAAAGCAAGGTTGGCACCTGAATGAACATATTATCCCCAACACATGACAAAATAAACCTGCTTCTAGGACCTGGCCCTTCCCTCAGGTTCACACACAACACTCCTTAACTGCAGGGTTACTGGTATTATTGCTACACTGAAAATTATGTGAATAAACCTAAGGGACAAATTTGGCTTGTAGTATACAAAGTGGTTCCAGTAAATTCTGAATATTTTAGAATAATAAATGTTTGCACAGTGATGCTGATCAACGCTGTTTTATGAGTTATATTAGCACACAGTTCCAGATTTCCATTTTAATTCCTATTATGAATGATGTAAAATTAAAAGGAATGTGATTCTATGTCTGTATGCGTATTCAATAGCTGGCAAAGCCTGCTTGAAGTTTAAATTTTAGTAAACACAGAAGGAGCAGAGAGAAAACCCTGGTATTCAGTAGGTAAAATTCCCCTTTAAGCAGATACCACTGAGTCTGTCTTTTTCATGACATAGTAATAAATGGGCAGGGGGGATTGGGTGGGGAGCCTGTATTTACTACAGATCCAGTGGTGGTTCTGATGATTTCTACTTATGCCCACAGATGTCTCATAGTGTAAAACTTTTTTCCCAAATGATTTTCTAACTCAGGGATACACTGTCCTGGAATATAACAGAGGGTGTTCTTTGCTGACCTGGCCTTTAATTAGAGAGCATAAATACAAGGCTGCTGAAGGGAGAGTTCTGTGGACCACATTTCAGACTTCATGTGCAAGAAATGTCAGAGATGTAATATTTTGTCAATGTATCAGTGGGGCCACTTTTGAGAGAAAGAAATTCAGCCACAAAAGCTTCCACTCCATACGGAATTGACTTTTGTGACAACACAGGAAATACATTTTAAGACAGAAGTCTTAAGATTGCATTCACATATCCCAGTCCAGGGATGGATTTTGTTTTAGCAGAAGTGATTTCAATATGACTCTCTATTTCAATTTTCAAGTTCCTTTTAGGAATCAGTCCTGAGCTGAGGCTAATCCTTTTCAAGGAAATTTGAGGAACGATATTTACGAACATATTTTTGACAGTGGAAAGCAATTTACTATTTTTATTTGCTTTTATAAATGTCTCTGTCTATGCAAATTAACTACCTAAAAACGTAAAAAGCTCTCAGTTCTTGTGTAAGTGATGGAAAATATTTCCACTTTTATGCGTAAACCTTCACCAGAATTAAATTGCTTTTGGATAGGGTAAATCAAAGATAGAGGTACATCTGGTCGTGGATTATCAGCTCATGGTATCCAAGAACTGGTGAAGTCTCCAAAATTTTGTGACTTCTGAGTACAGTTTTCTTTCTTCCATCAAATATCAGAGTCAGAACAGCCCAAAAGCAGAACTGAACTGACTCAGAGCTACAGAAGAAGCAAGATTGAGGAAGAGGAGAAAAGACCACCCACCAGAGAACCAGGGCTAACCATGGAGTTAACGCCTGGGCAGCTCTCTGCTCATGGGTTTATGAAAGTTCTCTGTGATGGTACTGTGCTGATCACACCCTCCAGGGAGGGACTCTCCAGGTACACACTGTTTTGCTCTGCCTTTAGCAGAGGCGACGGCAAGCCTGGAGGTCTCTTATTCTATCTGTAAACCAGAACACTACTCCCTTTTTTCCATATTTTCTTGTTTCCTCCCCACATTGTAAGAGAGGAGAGAATGCCCATGTTAGAGCCAACCAAGAGAAATAGATGGTTCATTATTTACTATTTTGCTGTTTCTATTTCCATTATGGCAAAAATTCATGGTGCAGGCAAAAAAATAATACTTGGAAACTGAACCTGAAACCTTCATGACACACATGTCATATTTCTTCTCTTCATTACAGAGGAGACCCTTTACCTCACATTGAGTACATAGCACAGGAAACAGTGACTTGGTGAGTTTGGTACTGATGCTCCAACTCCTGGGCCATTCCACTGCGGTCCCAGGAAAGACTGACAATGTGAGACAGCTACAAGCTTTTTAAAACTGTGTTCATCCACCCCACATTTTAATCTTTGGTTAAGTGGCATCTTTTGGTCATTTGTTTTGCAGAAAGCTATTTTCAGGGCTGGTCTTAACTATTCACTTCCTAGAGCAAAAGGCATTTTCCTGACTATCTCCCTGCCTGCCGATCCCATCAGGATACCAGAAGCCAGAAAACACCTGGAGCCTATAGAGTAACTTCTAACTGACCTCTAATTCACCATAGCTATGGTGCTGGCATAAATATCACCTTTTCAAACCTGTTACCAGGTGAAAATGCCCACTTACAGGACAGAAATTCACTCAGAGGATATGGCTAATTCAATATTCACAGAATAGCTTGTTCTCCAAGTATTCACTGCTTTTAACATGAATATGTATCATTTTCTCAAGATGAAGGTAGAGGAAATTTTGAAATACCCTTCCAGCATATGTTATTCACACTGTAAAAGGGCCTTAGATATCATATGAAATGATGGTAAGTTACTTTTACAAAGGTGCAGCATTTCTTTACTGGGGCTTTGTTTCTCCTGAAGCTTTGCCACAAAAAAAAACCCCAAAAAAACCACCCAACCCCCCCCTCCAAAGAAAGACCCCAAAATACAACCAATGAATTAAACAAAAATAATTCAATCCAAAGTATATTTTTAAACGTTACATGAAGTATGTGGCAGATTTGAAAGAGGCAAGTTCTTATTTCAAATCCCTCTGTTTCCACTTTCTCCCACTAACTTTAAAATATATAGGTAAGCAGCAGTAATTATACATTTGTGTGAAACTACAAAGCATTAATTGGTCCTAAAGTCTCAAGGAAGAGCAGAGTCCTGGGTTTGTGCAAGATGCCACATGTGCACATAAGAGAGAGTCTTTGTTCAGAAAGGTATACAATTTAAATGGAAAGACAGCCTGAAGGTGGGGGAAAGGAGGAATGAAGACCACTTTTTCTAACTGGGCAACTGAAAACTCTAGAACTTAAGTAATTTGCCCTAAATCACATGCAAAGTTTATTCCAATGCCAGAATCTAAATCCATAGACTAGATGACTCATGCCAGAACATCAACCACACTGCCATCCCATCTCTTTCAATACTTACATTTTTTTAAATAAAATCTACTTTGCCACGGAAAGCCATGACCACATATAAAACTTGCATCCAGCTCATCCAGAAGGACACATTTTTATTAAGCTCAAATTGGTTTTTATAGCATCTTTCAATAATCAAAGATTGATGATCAGTGTCATGCTCATGATTACTACCACTAGCCAACAATCTTGGAATGGGATGGCGTATGGGAATGTCATATTTAGGAAAATTTAATTTTGTGTTCTTTCCTGTTTTTCCCTTTTGTTGCCAACCTTCCTCATTCCAGCTCTTCTCAACCTAGAAATAGACCCATTATGGTGACAGAATAGACTTTTAAAGGAGTATCTGCCCATTTCCCTAAACAGCCAACCCCAGGTTGTCTTGTTATGTAAAGCTGTTTCCAAAATTAGCCTTCCCAACTGTTATCACAGCCCCCCGCCCCGGAGGATGTGCCCTGAGGTCAGCTGCATTACAGCACAGCTTAATTGAGCACTCTGCAATTGCAGGGGAAATTTGTAGCACAGTCTGAATTTCCTTGGTGTCACTGAGCAGTTGCTGGATGCCTTCAGTTTGTAGCAACGTGGTTATAAAAATGAAAACCAAGCCAGCAAAGTGTTGAAGGTTGGATCTAGTTCTTTTCCTCAGGAATTTTTCTCCCATGGGTTGCTAAGACACAAATGACTGGGTACTTAAGAGAAACAAAGCACAAGGCTAGAGCCTTTCTCCTTGGCAGGGTGGGGTAGATTTGCCCTTCATGGAAGCCGGGCCTGACAACGCGAGATTTGGGAGAGACTGAAAAGCAAGGGCAGGGGGGAGATCACGCTCTCTTGCTCGGGACCCTCGGAGCTGGACGGTCGGAGCTACTGTCTGCTGAACCCATGGCGCCCTGAGAAGCCAGCGCGGAGCTGCCGGTCTGTCTGCTGTGAGTCTCTGCCCTCTGCCCCATCCGGAGCCGACCTGCCTGCCACCAGCCCGCTCTGAGTTTTCTCCGCTACATTGTAGCGGGGTTTTTCCCTGCACGTGGAGACCCCTTACCGTCCCAGCTCCCTGTGTCCAGGGATCCTATTGTAGCACTGACACCAGCTGCCCTCCCGAGGGTCTGTGGAGCAAGGGCTCTCCTCCATCCCTCCCTGCTTCGGGCAGTCGCCATTCGCCGTGTGCTACCTGAACTCACGCCGGAGCGCCCCCTGCAGCCACCGGGGAATCATCACACCCAGAGCGCCCCTGCAGGCTGTGACTGGAACTGCACCAAAGGGAAAGGTGCCTGAAGCCAAGCAGGCTGCCACTGGGTTTCTGGTTCTGTTTGTTGGTCAACGTTATAGTTGTTATTTGTTATCCTTGTTTTAGATAGTAGTAAAGAACTGTTATTCCTATTCCCATATCTTTGCCTGAGAGCCTCTTGATTTCAAATTTATAATAATTCGGAGGGAGAGGGGTTACAGTTTCCCATTCCAAAGGAGGCTCCTGCCTTCCTTAACAGACACCTGTCCTTCAAACCAAAACACAAAGAAATACGACTTTCAGAAAACAGAGGGTACAGATGATCTGAGCTTTTGTTTTCAAAACGACTTCTTGGAAGGTCCTGAAACTAAGTAGTCAGAGATGCCATATGGGTAAAAGCCGGGTAAGAAAAATGGAGAATTCAGAACAAAATTATGGGAATGCACCTGTCACATCTTCATAATGAAGTGGAATACTGCCACTTGTTGCGTTCCCTGCTTCGGTCCCACCTTGGTACTGGCAGCAGAGTCCCAGCGCTACCCTAGGAAGCCATTCGCGATCGGGAAGACTTCCTCGGAGTGCCTACTTCGGGCACAGCTGGCCCGCGTTCGGTCTGGGGAGGTGTTGCCCCCGGAGCGTGGTGAAACAGCAAAGAACTACCAGAGAAGGAGGTCTCTCGGTATGTGATTTTGGTAGGTTTATTGCCTCCAAAGGGAGCACATGGACCAAGAGCCAAGAGCAGCTTATTACATCGGTATTTAAGGGAGGAACAACACCCAATAGGATGAGGGCAGGGGACAATACAGGGGAGGGGCTGGGGTACATGATCAAATGGGGTTTAGGGAGGGGAGGGGAACAGAGAGAACAACGAATGAACTATGGAGTGACAGGGAATTTCCCAGAGCGGGAATACATAACAGACAAGTCCAGTAACTAATAGCAGGAGCTTGGGTCCGTGGATTGGTGGTCCAACTGCTGCCCCTGGGAGCTTTGGGGGAAACCCTCTGTCTGTGGAACCTGTCCAGAAGTCCTCTGGTTCCGAACCACTGCAACAGCCACTTTTTTATTTTCTAAAACAATAAGGAAATTTATGTAAAATAAGGTTATTGCCTTTGAAGTCTTTCAAGCATCTGGCTCCATCTTTTGTTGGGATATTCCTTTCTAGAGGGTCTCATAGACGGTGCTTCCAGCAGTTCTTTCATACCTGCTCCTCTCTTGACTTTGGAGAGTACTTAGATGATTGTCTTAGAGGAACACTTAGCTTTGGATAGTTTGTCACTGGTCTCTGGGCCTGCCTGCATTTCTCTGGTAGCCAATGTTGGGACACACAGCAGAATGACACTGATAAAAGAGACTGTATGTGCAGAAGTGTAAACAAGCCTGCTCTCTCTAGACTCCAGTCTGGGCATGAACCCTGTGCTGGTTCAAATCTCACGCAACCCCACTGAAGTCAGTAGTATTCTATGAGGAAATAAGCCATGGCAACACTTGAACTCTAGTCCTCCTCATTTTTTCCTATTTCCTCCATGGAAATGGCCCAGTCTCCTGTGGCTTTTGCAATAGTGACAGCAGTCACTGTTTCCCTCTGTTCTTTTAATTTTTTTCCTCCTAAGGTTTTCCCCCCCCCGCTTCATTCTGGTGCATTACTCCCACACTGTATAAGACATTCTTACAAATAAAGAGCCATTACCAGGGACTGGCTATTACCTCCATAGCAACAATAGCATCACAAAAAAGAGAATAATAATAAAAAAAATTACAAAACCAACGAATGGTCATTTCCCATACCCAGCATTTCCAAGAATGATCTCAATTTTCATAAAACAATGTTTATAAAGTTGTTAACACCCTAGGGCCACGTCTGAACAAAAATAACCATCTCTATAAAGTTCTTTGCTATCCTATTAGTACTTTCTTATTTTGCAACAGCTAAATATATTCCAAACCACAACTCTAAATCCAAGTACCATCAAGTTTGTGAGAAGCTTAAAGCCTGTGCCCAAATCAGGTTACATATATTATTTTCAGCTGGTCTCTTTTTGTATAATGGGATAAATATTTCAAGAAGCTGGCATGTCTTTCAAACACATAGCTTGTGCCAGGCATTTTGAACTGCAGAATTATAAACCACTTCACCTGTTCAGATATTACTCTTCAGTATTAGAGAAGGTGCTTTTTCCAGAGGTTTTTAAGAGGCAAATCTAGGCTAGGCTTCAGTGTAGAAAAGGAGGGACCAGCATTTCAAGTTGTAACCAAACACAGAAAGGGGGGAAATATCTGATTCATTCCACTCCTAAACTGAACAATAGAGCATCACAGATTCAGCTCCCTCCCTGGGATTTCCCAGATGCCTCCAACACCCTAAGCAAGACAGTGCCTAAACAAGAAACACTTCTGTATCAGAATTAGAGGTCTGTCACATTAAAGGACAACTGAAGGAAAAGTGAAACAAGAAGCCCTTGTGGTTTGCTACATCCAACCAGCACCAACTTCCAAGCACCAGGTGTACTGAGCTCAGATTTTTAGACCGTGGTGTTGTGGCAGGACGTTTATCCCACTACATACTCCTCCTGTGTGCCACAGATAACGGGTGCATAAAGAGATAACCCAGGGGCAGGAGGGCCCAGCAGGGGTCATCTCTGGTGCCAGAGGGCTCAAGCCTCAGCTAAGAATTAACATCTTAGTCTGCAGAGCTGATGGAAGGAGAGATTAAAGAAAAATTACTGACTAGAGAGTCATGGTTTTACACTATAAAAGATACACGAGCTAACACCGAGGCAGAAGTCTCTCGTGCCCTAAAAGTGATTGAAGCTTCTCCCCAAAGTTTGGACGCAGGCTTCATGGTTACTTCCCCAGGGATTGAGGGGAAGGATCTCGATGTGCTGCACCAACAAATTGGATGGTAAGATACATTGAATCCTAAGCTTATACTATTTCTTTGCTAGCTGTAACTGAAAAAGGTACCTTATCGTGCACTGGATGTTATCTACTAGTAGTCTTTCTTTTTGTTTTATTCCTGTGTAGTATTGGTTTGCTTTTAAGTCTTATCTCTGTTAGTTTCCCTGTCTATTAATAAATGATTCATTCTATAATAGACAGAATCAGTCATCATTAAAAGAACTTATACACGAAAGTGGGTTTCGGGGTGTTGGCCGCCTCAATAAGGTTACTACCTACTGCCAAGGCCTGGGCAGGAGGCAAGGACTGATTTTAACTCCCACATCCATTCGTGAAAATTTTGGCGTAGTCGGCAGAATGATGATATATGATTCAAACGATCAGAATAAAGACTTATCAAACTATTTACGGTGGCACGGTGTTAGTCCTCTTCCAGTGCACAACTGGTTTGAGTGGGAAAAATTCCAGGAGAACATAACTGGAGAAAATGTCATTGCTCTTGCACTTGCATCATGTTTAAAAGCTGCATGTGAGTGGCAAAAAGAAATTATAAGAGAACATGACAAATTAAAACAAGAGCTGAGAGAATCCAAGGAAATAACCAAAACCTTGGAAGAAAAATTGGAATTAACATCACTAAAAACCCCCAACTCTCTGGATGTTAAAGAAATTCCAGAGTTGACAACATCACCTGGGGATGAAAATGATGATATTCAGAAAAACTCTGATGAAATTGGTGCTTCAAATGTTGAATTACATCCTAACCAAAACACCAAACCTCTACCTCTTAAAGAGAGAGGAATTCCAGAACTTAAATTTAAATCCCTAAGTAAAACTGAACTCTCTGAGGGACCCCCAAGTGGTCAAAGGAGAAATATGCTCACATTTCCCTGCAATTCGCTACCATCACCAAATCTCCAGGAGAAGTATAAACATCTGAGGAGATTATGTTTCACAGGAAAAAAAAATATTATGGGATGATATAGAAAGTTTTGGATTCTGGGCTGTGAGTGTGCTGTTATATCATGAAGCAAACTCTCCTGACTTAATAAGTACACACGGACCAGGAGGAGCAATGCAGTCACCTAAAAATACCTCTGCTGCTGCTGAAAAAATCAACTGTTTGCAAATAAAACACAAACCTGCAAATATAAGTATGTCAAACTCTGCAGAGACGATTCTTACCTTACTGAAAGGAACTCCAAATATGCTAAGATTGTTCAGTAAAGAAATGGGTAACAAGTACCTCAACTTTCAAGTATCCATAGCTCCTTTTGGATAATTGGGGGAGGAAAAGTGGCATTTCAAACCCTTCCTCTCACAGAGAAAAAAAACCAAAAAAAAACCACTTCTTTACAGCAGAGGAAAACCCTAAGCAGGACACTCTCAAACCAGCTTCCCCACATTCCTGCATGTTAACAACTTCTAACTATTCTTATCTCTTTAGTGAGAACAGAGAAAACCTTTAAAAAATTTGTAACTAACACCAAAGTTTGAAATCTCTTTCAAATACTCCTACAGGAGCCACAAAACTAAATTTAAGTTTTTAAGAGAAATAAAATTAGAATTAGTTAAACTAACTGTAATAAAAAATGTTATCTCTTACACTACTAAAATCTGTTTTGATATAATTAAAACCTTTCCACTGTGGGTGTCCCAGGTGCATTTACACATAGCAGTTTGCATATTGACTGCCTTCGACTAAATGCCAAATTCCCTTTTTGGAAGGTAAAGTTCCTGGATTTTTTTCTGTGCTAACCACAGAGCTCACTCAAATACTTTGACTTTTATTTTAGTGTGCATCTCTGTGCATAGAAAATTACCTGTGTGCTTGTGTGTGTATGTGTGTGGCTACCAAGTTCCAAACAGTGAAACAGCAACTTCAGAGATGCAAATTGACACTGCTAAAGGGAGAGATAGACAATAAAAACTCAACTCGTCCTGCCTAGAGAAGTCAAAGCAGTTTTCTCTATCTCTCAACTCCCCAAACTCTGCTTGCTTGCAAAGACAAAATTTACATACGAAAAGCATGGGAAATACTAGTGGTATCTCACTCTACAACAGAATTGGTTAATGAATACCACTGCCTTTGCTTCAAATCCCAAAATAAAAAATCAACCTCCTAAAAATGGCCCCAATATTACCTGCCTCTGCTGTAACTAATGTCACACAATACCCTATACCCCTTGCAACCAAACAAGGGATAACTAAAGTAATTAAAATTTAGGACAGAGGGACATCATATTTAGATCACACTCTACATACAACTCCCCTGACTGGCCGGTGAAAAAAAAACCAGATAGGAGCTGGCGTTTAACAGTTGATTACTAGAGACTTAACACAAACACAGGGCCCTTGACTGCAGCTGTCCCAAACACTGCAAATCTCACTGCTACACTGCAAGCATCAGCACACAAGTGGATGGCAATGTTAGACATAAAGGACATGTTTTTTATGGTACCTATTCAGGAACAAGATAAACCCAAATTTGCATTTACTTGGGAAAGAACACAATACACATTTAATCGTCTTCCCCAGGGCTATAAACACTCTGCAACTATCGCTCACAATGCTTTAGCAGAACTCCTTCAGCAAATAAAAATCCAGGAAGGAGTACAACTTTACCAATACATTGATGATGTGTTGGTAGGGGGGGAAGAAGAAAACACAGTGAGACTTACAGCACAAGACATATGGAATAAACTGAATGAAGAGGGAATAGAAGTACCCTCAACTAAGTGTCAAGGACCCTCTAAAGAAGTTAAATTCTTAGGCACTTGGTGGGTAGCAGGCCAAGCTGTAATTCCAAATGAAATAATTACAAAATTGGATATTTTATCTACCCCCGAAACAAAAAAGGAACTGCAACAAATCATGGGTACTCTAGGATACTGGAGAAATCATGTCCCTGGATTTTCTATAATAGCAAGACCCTTATACACGCTAATGAGAAAACATCAAAAGTGGGAGTGGTTAGATAACCACAAAGATACTTTATAAACACTAATAGAAGAATTGAAAACTGTGTTACTGGCAGTAAAAGAAAATACAAAAACAGCATATGTAGATTCATATGCTCTATGGGCTGGTGCTACATAGTGGCTGTGTCAGTGGGAAACATTAGATTGGCAAGTAAATGGGAAAACAGTTCGCCACAAAGAAAATTGGAAGTGGTTGTTATTGCAAGCTCAGTCTCGACAAATCCATATAGGTTGAGTTAAAACACATTAAAAAACCCCAAACGTTACAAGCCTATTATAACAACAAAGCGGATTAACTAAAAATTAATCCAAAACACTGATATCAATTTAATAAATAATTGTACCTTATTTTTACAACACAAAACAGAGGCTGGCCAATAACCAGGAAGATGTGTAAAGACACTCTGGTCAACCTGGTAAATAAATTATATCAAACCTCTGAAAACATCTAATGGTTACAAGTACATACTAACAGATGTAAAAATTATATCTGGACTATTAAAACCACAAAGAGCAAACATGCCAATACAAAAACTACTATCTCAAGACTTAAAGACTAATTTTCCAGTCTACTCATCCTAAAACTCTATACGGTGACACTCTTGCCTCTGTGTGAGTTTGGCATTGCTCTAAAGCAAAGCAAGTTTCCCAATGAAACCACACAAACGACTCCTACACTGCCCTCGTCTGACAGCAGTGAGCATAACACTGAGTTCACAAATAGAGGCCAAAAGGACAACCACTAGCATAATTCTTTATGGGAAACATACCTATTATAGCTTAAGTTCTATTCTTTTAATTTTTCTAATAACCTTGAATTGATAGCATAGGGGTCAAAATTATTTTGGGTTTGTAGTAGTTTTAGGTTGTGGGAACGATAGGCCTTGTAGGCCTTAAGGGTAGGCCTTAGGTGTTGTCTTTTTTAGGTTTAAAGTGTAGTCATGAGAACCGCACCTGTGTGCTTTTTCTGTAACAATTGCTTATGACAAGATTAATGAAATGATTGCTTAGTAAATATAAGTAAGAATAATAATTCAATTGCAACAATCCTGAGAAATTTTAGAGGGTAGTAGGAAAGAGGGGGGGGCTGAAACCTAGGCTTGTGTAAAAACAGTATCTGAAATAGAAACAGTCTCGAAGCTGAAACTCATGCTTGAGTGAAAACAATATATCCAATAGAGCAATGTTGAATTAATGATTAACTGATGATTATATGATTGTTATGGAAGGAATAGTATAAAACGTGTTCATTTTCAAACCCATGGCGGAGACTAATTTGGGTCTGCCTGACCCCTGCTCCCAGGGCCCTTCTGTCGGGGGGCGAGAGAAGCAAGACGCCGACTCAATGTGAGTGATAAATCAAGCTCGTTTATTGTCAGAAACTGCACACTCTTTATAGTGCTGTCCGTGCTCAAAACGTTATTCCCCCACAGAAGTTTCCCACAGGAGCTCTCTCTATTCTAATTAAAACACCAAGCTGATATCAGAAGGCAACAACAGTAACAGTTTCTTCTGCCAAGTTAATCTTTAGACACCTGCAGCTTGTTTTCAGCTTTCATGTCTCTCTTTCCCACAGTTGTCTTGAGAATAACCTTGAGCAGAGGCCTAGCTTTCGTCTAAGGGGCCTGGATTGCTCACCCTGTGCAGCTGGAGAAGGATATTCTCCAACACCCTTCAATAAAGCACCTGCATATAATCATTCTGTGATTATGTGTTTTCCTACGCTAACATTTTGGCGAGCCCAGACGGGACCCTGTGAGTGCTGCTGAGGACCCCGCGACCTGATCACGCTCCGGCCGGCACCGAGGGATTCTCGGGGAGCCCATCGGCGCCGCGACCCTCCGCCGCTCACAACGTCCCCTGGAGAGGTAAGGTGCTTTTAATTCCGGTCTGGTGCCTGCCTGTAAGCTGCAGTGAAAGCTATGCTTGGTTGGTGCCACGTCCCTCGGGTGTTCCAAGAGCTGACTGCCAGGGTTAGTCAGCACCCCGAGAAGCGGCGAGGGGGTGTCCCTGGGGTCAGGTTCACGCTCGCCAGGATCCTGGGACCCCAAGCCGGGGGTTGCAGCTTTCCGAAGCAGGCAGGCAAAGGCTACCGCGGCTGCCGAAACTGTAGCAAAGAGACGGGCTCCAGAGACGGAAATTACGACACTGAAACAAAGTATCAGGGAATCCGTGCTCCGTGAGCTCTGAGGGCGGAAGCCTCAGTGGCTGAGAGCCTCAAGCTCAGTCGCGCATCAGACTTTATTGTAAACACAACAACCAATAAGATCGGGGCACCGAGGAGGGACAAGGGGAAGGGGACCAACAGAGGGTATTTCGGGGAGGGGGCTGAGAGAAAGACAAGGGGGAAAACCAACCATCTACCGAGTAGAAACGAACATTCTAGAAACTGAGGGTGATAGACAATTGATGAACATAAGCACAAACCAATGGGGAGAGAGCGGCTGGCTTACTAAGAACACACCCCAACTCAGCATCTACCACACTTTGCCCTGCCCCAGGGGGATCTTGCTGCTCCTTGGGTCTGTTTCACCAAGGGCTTTTTCGGGGGTGTTATTCTTAGCTTCAACAGCCACCACATCTCCCCCTTCTTTACTATAAAAGAAGGAGGGTGGAATAAGTGAAAATAAAACGGTTTTAAAACAACTTATAAGGTATAATACAATAAACAAGAGTAAAAGGATTTCTAAAACATTTTAAACTTGAATGAACTACGTGAATTTAAAAATGGTCTTTTTCTTTCAGATTCCCTTAGGGATGGGATAGGGGGTAGGGAAAGGGGAGTTAAGGGAAATACGTGAGGGGAGGACAAAGGGGTACAGGTTTTGTATATAAATGATAATAAAAAGGCTTTAAATTAACTCAAAAGACACAGAACAATACGGAAAACTAAAAGAACCCAATATGTAAAAACACGGGGAAACCCATTGTCCATAACTCTCTGGAGACAGTCGTCAGATGGGATGACTCAGAGACGGACGGGCTATAGCAGGGTCCGGTATTGGAGGCTGTTGTGGTTCACATTCTGTTGGAGTTTCTATTGGTCAGCTGAGTTTTGATTTTCATTTTTTCATCTTTGCTTGTCCTTTTCTTTTTTCTCCGTTTCCAAGCCACTTCTCTTTGGTGTGAGCCGGTGTCATGGGCTGCTGGGATGGTACCTAGAACACAGCCTCTCCGTTCCCCCTCCACAGCATAAGCCACTGTGGTCGGGGTTCCGGGTTCTATGTGGCTAGGCTCCCGGCAGTTTTTGGCCTCGGGCGGGGCCCCTTCTGCCATGTCACAAGTGGCGCGGGAGCCCCGGCCAGGCTGGGCCCTCCCCGCCTCGGCACCAGCGGCACGGGGGCTCCGGCCCCGCCCTGCCTCGTCACCAGCGGAGTGGGGGCTTGGGTGTGGGCGGTCGCCGGTGGACTGGGCGGAGGCACTCGTGGGAGGGGCGGAGGCACTAGTGGGCAGAACCGAACCGTCAGTAGGAGGGGTGTTAATTGCGATTGGGGCGGGAACCACGATAAGGGCGGGAACCACGTTAACGAGGGGAGTGCCCGACGAGGTTACACCCATCGACGCCATTGGGAGGGGGGCCGGCGCGGGGGATGGCTTAAGGGTCTGTCCGAAGGGGTTGTTCTCCGATAAAATGGGGGCAGGGGTTCCTGCGCACAAGACAGGAGGGGAGGTACTCCCTGCCACGAGGCCAGCGCCATCTTGGAGACTGCCGCCATTTTGAGAAACAGTAAAACCAGGGGGGAGTGCAACCGGGTACAAAGGAGGAGGAACGAGGGTTGGGGAGAGGTCCGTGCCGGGGTGCGCCTTCCCGTCACGGCTGGGGCACAGGGGGACCGAGGGGGGTCAGGGAGTCGGCCGCTAAATGGCTCGGTAGAACCTCCCTGCACCGACTGGTGGGACACCCGCCGTGGTCCCTCCCGTTGTGGGGAAGAAGGGTACAAGGAGCATGCGGTCGGGGTAGGGGGAGAGGATTTAACTGGGGACCCAGAACTTTCTTCCCTTTCATGCAAAACGTCACAAATTAAAATAAGTAACTGAAAAAACTGAGGACTTCCCTGATCCCCTGCCCGCTCATTCGAAGTTAACTTATCCCCTACTTCATCCCAAAAACTTAAAGTGGTTACCGAAGTACCCGAAACGGAAGGAAAATTAAGAAAAACCCATTTAATAAACTTTTCCAAAATCCCCTTCTTAAACTTTCCCCGCTCCGCACTAAGGGTAATTTTAACTTGGTTATAAACGTCTCTCTGCTGCCGGGACAATGATAAACCCATTATAGCCGGCAGCAGCCTACCCTCTACCCAGGAAAAATGAGAGCAACATAAAAAAAATTAAGCAAAACGCCCCGTTCTGGGGTGGTGGCAGGCGCCCCGCACTCACTCGTCCCCGCACTTACACTCCCGTGCGGTTTCCTTTCGCGACTCGCTCTTGTGCGGTTTCGGCCCGTCCCTGGCACCAACGAAAAATCTCCTGGGTAGGGTGTTTTGGCAGCAGAATCCTCTTCAGCTCCTCCGCTCGCAGGAGAGAACACCAGCAACTGCTGGAGGAGTAGCAGCGCATAGCAGTCCTGGAGCCTTCTCCGAAGAGGTCTTTCCGCACCCTCTCGGAACGAGTCTATCTAAAACAGAGACCCGTTCCTCGAGGAGCTGGCGAGTCCGAATGGGAACTCCTGATCAGCGACCAGGGACACTCAGCAAGGACCGGAGCCAAGCCGGTCCCTGTCCGGGCGCCAGCTGCCGCGTCCCTCGGGTGTTCCAAGAGCTGACTGCCAGGGTTAGTCAGCACCCCAAGAAGCGGCGAGGGGGTGTCCCTGGGGTCAGGTTCACGCTCGCCAGGATCCTGGGACCCCAAGCCGGGGGTTGCAGGCTTCCGAAGCAGGCAGGCAAAGGCTACCGCGGCTGCCGAAACTGTAGCAAAGAGACGGGCTCCAGAGACGGAAATTACGACACTGAAACAAAGTATCGGGGAATCCGTGCTCCGTGAGCTCTGAGGGCGGAAGCCTCAGTGGCTGAGAGCCTCAAGCTCAGTCGCGCATCAGACTTTATTGTAAACACAACAACCAATAAGATCGGGGCACCGAGGAGGGACAAGGGGAAGGGGACCAACAGAGGGTATTTCGGGGAGGGGGCTGAGAGAAAGACAAGGGAGAAAACTAACCAACTACTGAACTGAGCTGAACATTCTAGAAACTGAGGGTGATAGACAATTGATGAACATAGGCATAAACCAATGGGGAGAGAGCGGCTGGCTTACTAAGAACACACCCCAACTCAGCATCTACCACACCTTGCCCTGCCTAAGGGGGAATCCTGCTGCTCCTTGGATCTGTTTCACCAAGGGCTTTTTCGGGGGTGTTATTCTTAGCTTCAACAGCCACCACAGGTTGGGCTAAGGAATTCCTGGTAAATCCCTAGGTGCCGTCCGTAAGTCAATTGCGAAAGCATTGCAGGTTCGGCAGTGGGGATATTTGTAGTAGTAATGTGGAGATGCTAAAAGGGTTTTTGGGGGGCAATGCTCCATCCCACGTGCTTCTCCTTTGGGTTGCTTGTTGGCACATTGGAAACAAGGTAATTTTGGTCAAGCATTACGTAAGGATAAGCTGATGGATTATTGTAACACTCAGTGGCCGAAATATGCTTTGCACAATGGGAAAAGGTGGCCAGAAAACGGGTCTTTGCAATCTGACTTGATTTCTCACTTATTGTTGTTTTGTAAGCAGGAGGGAAAATTGGATGAAATGCCTTATGTTGATCTGTTTTTCTATTTACGGGAAGAACCGGAGCGGCTGGTGGAGGGAGGCTTAATGATTACTACAGCACGTAACAATGATAAATGTGTGGCATGTGTTCAGGGGAAACATTGTATAGAACACTTGGCATTGAATGAAAGTTTATCTCAGAAAGATGACATGGAGGGTGACTTGTTGGTAGCTCCCACAACATCAAAGGGACCTAACCCTACTTCATCTGGCCCCATTTCACCTAACCCACCTACTCCTTCTCTTGAAACTGACCCACTTACCCCTCCTACTCATAGACACCCCCCTTCCCCACCTATACCTGCCCATGAATACCCACCACTATACCCACCTCTCCCAGAAACATCTGATACCCCTTTCCCACATACACCGCCCTCAGGGCCCCAAGAATATCCTCCCCTTCCCCATATGCCTGTCCATGACACCTCTTTATCACTTTTACTCAGAAATAACCAAAGTTTAGTTACAACATGGAGGCATGGGGGAGGGGTTGCAGAAGGGGTTGATAACAGTGAAAGTGATGAGGATGGACCAATAGCCCACCGAACACGTTCCAGATTAGCCCCAAATTGGCCCAGGACAGGGAGGGGTCTGTTGAGAGCAGACAAAAAGAAGAAAACTGTAATTGATCCTTTAAGACAAGGGGTGGGGGTGGAAGGACCAGTTTTTGAAAAGTACCATTCTCTCCCGGTGACCTAGTAATATGGAAACAATCAGCCGGGACCTATAGGGAGAATCCTGATAAGGTAGCCAGGGTGGTGAAAATGATTATGAAAACTCAGAATCCAGACTGGGATGACATCCAAGTGATATTATATACCTTAATGGACTCTAGTGAGAAGGAGATGGTGCTTAGAGCAGCCAAGGACCGGGCAAGGGAAGATGTCCGTCAGGGACTGGTGACAGGAACTCTAGATCATAATTTTTCCTCTGAGGATCCATTGTGGGACCCTAACAACCCCCTTGACATGAGGAAGCTAAGGAGATATCAAGAGTGGGTTGAGATAGGAGTTCAAAATGCTATACCTAAAACTATGAATTGGGCTAAGTTGTGTGAAATAAGGCAGGAGAAAGAGGAATCCCCCACTGCATTTTTAGAGACTTAAAGAGGCAGCCAGAAAATACACTGACTTCCAAATAGACACAGAACAAGCCACAGTTCAACTTGCTTTTATCTTTCTTGGTCAATCACAGGATGATATTAGAAAGAAGTTACAAGAAACTGGAAGGGGAACAGTTAAGAAATCTGTATAAATTACTTGAGGTGGCTTGGAAAGTTTACAATTACAATAACAGGGACAAGGAAATTAATAAAAAGCAGGGGCAGCTTTTGGCAGTGTTACAAGGGAATTCAAGGGGAGGCACCGGGGGGGCTGGGGGGGAGGGGGGGGCGAGGCGAGGCAGAGGAGCAGGGGGAGGTGGGTTTGGAAGGGGCCGCGGGAGGCCAATCACGTTTAATGAATGCGCTTATTGCCATCTCCCCGGGCACTGGAAGCACAAGTGTCCAAACCGGATTGACCAGGGCAATCAGTTCCAGCAGGAAGAGGTTGCCAAGGTGATGGTATTCTATTCTGGAACAGGGCAGGCTATATCACAAGAACCTTTAGTGACTCTGCAGTTAGGAGAAAAGGCTGTAAAATTTTTAATTGACACTGGGGCGACACATTCACTTTTAAATGATCTAGAAGGGCAGATTGGGAATAAAACTACCACGATAGTTGGCACCACAGGGAAGGAGGAAAATCGGCCATTCCTGCAACCTCTAGATCTGTGTTTTGGAGACAAAGTGTTGACTCATGAATTCTTGTATGTCCCAGAATGTCCCATCCCCCTCTTGGGCAGGGACTTACCAGCAAAGCTTGATGCAGTAATAACTTTTGAGAATGGGGAATTATTAATAAAAATACCAGACTCAAACACGGGGAAAATTTTAATGATAAAGGAGAAACCAGTCCCAGCAATTCCTAAGGAAGTAGAAGATGCAGTAATCCCCTCAGTATGGGAAACAGATATACCCGGAAAATCTAAGTTAGCACAACCAGTCCATGTAGAGCTAAAAGAGGGAGCAAAAACTGTGCAAATCAAACAATACCCTATAAAACCAGAGGCACGGCAGGGAATAGCAAAGACTATTGATAAATTTCTAAAATACCAGATCTTAGAAGAATGTGAATCAGAATATAACACAGCAATATTTCTGGTGAAGAAACCCAATGGGGATTACAGGCTAGTACAGGATCTAAGAGCAGTAAATGAAATAACCAAAGACATATATCCCATAGTTGCTAATCCTTCTACATTGTTAGCATCCATAAAGGAGATATACAAGTGGTTTACTGTAATTGATTTAAAAGATGCCTTTTTCTGCATCCCCCTTGACAAAGAAAGTAGGAAGCTGTTTGCCTTTGAATGGGAAAATCCAGAAAACGGAAGGAAGACCCAGCTTGCTTGGACTCGTCTTCCAATGGGTTATAAAAACTCCCCCACCCTATTTGGGAACCAACTGGCAAAGGAGCTGGAGATCTGGACCAACCAAGGGCAGGTACCGAGAGATCAGTACCTCTTGCTGCAATACGTTGATGATATACTGATAGCAACAGAAGAAAAGGCAACCTGCATAAAGGTAACAACTGAGATTCTAAACTCACTGGGCATGGGGGGATACAAAGTGTCCAGGGGAAAAGCACAAATTGCCCAACAGACTGTAATTTACCTGGGATGTGAAATTTCACAAGGACAAAGAAAACTAGGCACTAATTGTATCCAAGCTATTTGTGCTATTCCAGAGCCCCGGAATCTCCACGAGCTGCAAGTCTTCTTGGGGATGGCAGGATGGTGCCGCCTGTGGATCATGGACTATGGACTCATTGCCAAACCCCTGTATGAAGCCCAGAAGACGCAGCCGTTCAGCTGGAGCAAAGCACAGAAAGAAGCCTTCCTGAAATTGAAGGAAGCATTGACAATGGCTCCGGTGTTAGGATTACCTGATTTGTCCATGGACTTTCAACTGTTTGTGCACGAAAGGCAACGCCTGGCGCTGGGAGTCCTGACCCAACGTCTGGGGAGCTGGAAAAGGCCGGTAGGCTATTTCTCCAAACAGCTGGACAATGTAAGTGCTGGGTGGCCTGCATGTCTGAGAGCAGTTGCAGCCACTGTAATACTGATACAAGAAGCCAGGAAGCTCACAATGGGAAGACACATAGATGTCTATGTGCCACACATGGTCACCACTGTTTTGGAGCAAAAGGAGGGCCATTGGCTATCTCCGAGCAGGATGATAAAATTCCAGGTAATCCTGACCGAGCAGGATGATGTCACACTAAAGACAACTAACCTTTTGAATCCAGCCTTGTTCCTAGGTACTACAGCTGAGGAAGGCCCACTAGAGCATGACTGCACAGAGGTAATAGAATACACCTACTCAACGAGAGAAGATCTGGAAGACGTCCCGTTGGAGCAACCGGACTGGGAATTATTCACAGATGGAAGCAGCTTCATGGAGAATGGGACCAGATACGCTGGATATGTGGTAACAAGAATCAGTACCGTAGTAGAAGCAAAAGCATTACCACCAAATACATCTGCCCAGAGGGCAGAACTAGTGGCCTTAACCAGAGCACTAGAATTGAGTGAAGGGAAGAAGGTAAATATTTGGACGGACTCCAAATATGCTTTTGGGGTTGTACATGTACATGGGGCACTGTGGAAAGAGAGAGGGTTGCTGTCCTCCCAGGGTACACACATTAAACATCAAGATGCAATTCTGCAATTGATAAAAGCAGTACAAAACCCTGAACAAGTAGCAATTATACATTGCAAAGCACACCAAGCAGACAATACCAAGATCTGTGAGGGCAATCGAAAGGCAGACTGGACAGCCTGACAGGTTGCTCGAAAGGTGCAAATAGCAATGGCATTGATACCCACAAAACTTAATGTATCTCAATTCAATTTACCCTCAGAACCGAAATATTCAATACAAGATGAGAAACTGGGATATTTGCTAAATGCACAGAAGAATTCAGAAGGGTGGTATGTAACTACACAAGAACAAATAGTGCTACCCCCCTTGATAATGAGAGAAGTCCTACAGATGAAACATAACGAGTGTCACTGGGGAGCAGAAGCACTGGTAAAATGGCTAAAACAAAGTGTAATTTCAGTACGAATGCTAACAATGGCAAAATCAATCATGTCAAAATGTGAAATTTGCTTAAAAAACAATCCAGTGGCTAGACGACAGGCACAGCTAGGGAGAATTCGAGTAGGGATAGAACCAGGAGATTATTGGCAAGTAGATTTTGTAGAGTTACCAAAAACTCGAGGATACAAATATCTGTTAGTGGGGGTTGACGCATTTTCAGGATGGCCAGAAGCCCTTCCCTGTCGCACCAATCAAGCAAAAGAAACAGTGAAGTGGCTACTGCAGGAGATCATTCCCAGGTTTGGGGTGCCTCTAGGGATATCCTCAGACAGGGGCCCACATTTTGTAGCTACTGTGGTAAGAGAAGTGAACAGGCTACTGGGAATAGCTTGGGACCTCCACACACCATGGAGACCACAATCAAGTGGACAGGTAGAGAGAATGAATTAGACACTAAAGAGACAGATCAGTAAAATATGCCAGGAAGCCAAATTGCAGTGGCCACAAGCTTTACCAATAGCACTTCTGAGAATTCGGGTAAAACCAAGAAGCGGAATGGCTGTTAGCCCTTACGAGATATTATATGGGAAACCATATGAATCTCCTGAGCCCAACCCAAACATACATATCACAGGGAAACAAGATGTGTATAACTATGTTCTATCTCTTGGGAAAACTTTAGCTCAGCTTTGGAGCGCCCTCGTGTGGAATAGGCCGCTGACTCTCGAGAATCCAGTTCATGACATTCTTCCAGGAGACGAGGTGTACATTAAAACTTGGCAAGAACCCTCTAGTGGAGTAAAACTTGAGTGGGCTCTAGAATCTCTGTTCAGCCCTGTAACAAACTACCGAAACAGAGAAATGATGTACAGACTTACCGGTCAAGTAGAAAGGCTAGCAAGGGTCACCGGGGAAGGATTCAAAGAACTAAACATACAATTACAAGCTACTACCAAAATGACTTTACAAAATCGACTGGCCCTAGATATATTACTCCTGAAAGAACATGGAGTGTGTGGATTTTTAAAAGAACAGGTTGATCATTGCTGTGTCCACATCCCAAATGTAACTGCAGATGTAGAACATGACATCAGTCAGTTAAAACACATAGAACATGAGGCACAAGATGAACAAAAAGACATGACTACAAGCTGGTTAGATAAAGTTTTCAAAGGGTTGGGATGGAATGTGAGTTCATGGGTTAAATCTATCATTGAGAATGTAAAAATCTTATTAGTTATGTTCCTAGTAATCTGGTTAGTCTACAGCATATTAAAAGGAGAAATACAGAAGAAAACATCCTGGAACCGAAGAATAATGCAAGGACTGACATGAAGCAAGGCTCCACCTTCATTATCCTCAAATTCCTCAAGTCGTGACAACATCCATGACAACGCTAATGACAACCCAGGATTTGAAGACGAACATCAAGTATAAATTCAGAAACAAAGGACTATATTGAGTGAAAGCATTTACACCTATAAAGTGAAAATACTTTCAAAGGGGGGAATGATAGCATAGGGGTCAAAATGATTTTGGGTTTGTAGTAGTTTAGTAGGTTGTGGGAAGGGTAGGCCTTAAGGGAGAAGGTATAAGTGTTGTCTCTGTTATAACCATGAGAACCCGCACCTGTGTACTTTCCTGTGATGATTGCTTATAACAAAATTAATGAGATGATTGCTTAGTAAATATAAGTGAGAATAATAATTCAATCGCAACAGTCATAAAAAATGTTACAGGGGTAGTAGAAAAGGGGGGCTGAAACTCATGCTTGAGTGAAAACAATATATCCAATAGAGCAATGTTGAATTAATGATTAACTAATGATCATATGATGGTTATGTAAAGAACAAGTATAAATGTATCCATTTTCGAATCCATGTCGGAGCTTGCTTTGGGTATGAACCCCGAGCTCCCAGGGCCTGTAGCTGCTGTGGATGTGTCCTTGGAGACTCCAGGGGGAGAAGACTTAGAAAGGGAGAAAGATAACTGGTGGAGAAAGTTCCAAGGAGATAGGAAACCCCTGGAAAGTGAAGTGACCATGGTTTAACCCAGGACAAACCACAGTAGCACTGCTAGTGTCATCATTCTCCTCCCTCCCCCTAAGAGCCTTTGTCTATTCCCTTTAATCTCCTGAGCCCATTCCTTCCCTTCCCATAGAACAAATACCTAGGCCCTTCCCTTATACTCCCAAACCCCCTGGTGATGTGTACATGCGTAACTCTTAAGCCGTGTCTGAGGGCCCCTCGGCCTCTTGGACCCTGCCTCTCCTCTGTGTGAAGACCTTGCAATAAATCCACTCAGAATTAAAGGCATTCCAAGGGCCCTCTCGTTATTCATCTTCAGCTGATAGCTAACCTGGATCGTTCCTGCACCGCACCGCAGGCCGCAGTTTCTCTGGCTAAGTGTCTCCGAGACGCTGCCAGAGTGCCTTGGAATAGGGGCACTCCTGGAAATATAGCCAGCTGGAATCTGTCGTGGCAACGCCGGGCTGGACAGAGAAACCAGATAGCTATAAGGGCCCTTCAATAAAAGCACCTACATATAATCATTTTGATGATTATGTGTTTCTACGCTAACAAAAATACATGTCAAGTGGGATTGAAAGATCTAGAGAGACAGTGTGATGAGGAAAAAAAGGAATAAAAAAGATACAGAGATAAAAAAGGTTATTCCAAAGTACCAAAATGATACCATTTTGCATAAGTATAAATCTATTGAAAAGGGTTCCAGCTGGTATCATTAGATAAATGCTATTACCCACCATATACATAATGAAAAGAACTCCTAAAGTATGATGCTTACGTTAAATCAGCATTGATTTTCAAACTATAAATACAAAATTAGTACTATAGCAGGTATGACACTCATGGAATTTCAAATCCCCCTCCATCTTTGAATTTTCTAACAGAAATGTGACCCTTGAGTCATGTTAGTGTCATGATGCAAAATTGTTTCAAGCTGGAAATACTGTTCAGCTTTGCTTTGCTCCATTCTGCTCCAATGTTCAAGTGCTGATCTCCCTCCTTCAACCAGGGAGCTACAAGGAGGCATTATACAAAGTGGACCAGTCCAAGAGGGCATTTAGCTGATTTGAGTGAAATTTATTGGATAAATACAGAAACAGCTTCCTGAACAGCAAAACTCTTCTCTCTCTGTTCTCAGCCATTGAGTTAAGCTGGAATCACCTTTGGTTCCATTTGCTGACTCAGTTGAGATATACTCCAGGGAAAATAAAACTGCTTTCACTAAAAAAAGGGAGATTAATGCTCAAATGGGTGGTGGAGATTCAAAAAGGTGTCATTACTTAGGACCTGTCTTGAAAGAGAACATGTTTGGGTTTGAATGCAGTTAGACAGGGGCACAGCTGACCCAGGTCTTCCATGGCTTTGGTGGGGACTCTAGCCACAGCGTGAGTTAGGAGCTGGAAGGCTCTGATGTCTTCAGCTGTATTGTAACAGGCACTTCCTCTCCATTTCCAAGGTGCTGGTATCCCCCCTCCGGGTTGTGGGACCAGAAAGTTAGGAGACACCTCGCAGTAGTATTGAATAAAGCACTCTCAGGGAAGGACACACACACACAAAAATGTAGCCTTCACACATCAGCCTTCCACAGTGAGTAGCTGAATCTGTCTATTAAAAGAAATCTCCCCTTGTACCCTAAAAGATCTCCCTGTATACTCTGAAATGTGTAGAGTTTCAAACTCCATGGGAGCCTTGGACAACTGGGAGGGACTAAGGGGAGAGTGACTGTGAGAGAAGGCAAGGTGGATCACGCTGTTCATCACTGACATCCCGTCCCTGGTCCCAGACCTCACAGGTGCAGCAGATTATAACTCTGCATGGTGAAAGTCTCCTTCTGCTAACCTTTGGCACAAAACATATACAGACCTTCCCCAGATTCCCAGAAATAAGGTAATTTTTATACATAAGTGAGAAAAAAATGGATTAGTGTCTGAAGGCCAGAAGAGTTGAGGATCACCAGCAGACATTTGTTTCTCTGCTAATCTCTTATAATTAAGATATATAACATAAGCATTCATGCAGTACACTGGAAGATAATAGACTGAGACTAGAACAAGACTGGCACTCGCATATGACAGCTTCTAGACACTAGCAAGTTACAGCAAGTCTTCATTTTAACTTCTGGAGGGCATTGCAAAGGATCCCAATCTCACCTGCAAAGGAAATAATCAGAGCAGTTAATTCCAGAGCTAGCCCATTTCCAACACTCCTATATATCTTTTGCCCTTTATAACCACTCTATTAAAGAATAAGGTGGGCAGAGAAGTGCTGAGTTGGGCATATTTATTAAGGTCTTGCTGGAGTCAGGCCTGCAGAGTCAGCCCTTTGCCTTCATCAGCCATACAAGGCTAGCTGACAGGATCAGAGGAGCTGGCTCTCAGTATCAGAGGAGCTAGCTCTCAGCAGGCTAGCTAGTGTGTGGGGGAAAATGTGATTAAAGCCATGCTTCTCCTTCTCTTCCTTGCTGAAAACAGCTAGAACCATGTGGTGGTGGTCGGGGCTCCCAAAAATTCTTTCCCCATTAAGAAGCCCTGGAGTAGGAAATCCCAGGACTGAGGCCACCCCTAGGGTGGGGTTTGGCAGTGGTTTGCCCCGGAGTGGGGCTGGGTTTCTAAGGGGCTGGATGTTCCCTTGGCCATTGGACTGACCACCCATCCATCAGTTGTCAATCTTCCCCGAGTTCCAGAAAGTTTGGTTATGTTCGGTTGCTGATTATGTTATAGTCATGTCTGTTATCCCCTCTCCTCCCCTCTCTGTCCCCCATTGGCCCTTGTCCCCTTGTCCCTCCCTGGTTTCTCCCCCGGGCTTGGACCTAATTGGTTGTCACCCTCATAATAAAAGTCTGGTGCAGGCTGAGCCCTGGGTCTCTCAGACTCAGACACCCAGAGAGCTGTCATCTCCTTGATACAGGGTATCGTTTACTCTGCGCCAAGAGATCCCTCCCCAGCCTTTCCAGCGATACAGATACAGTGTCTACCTATAGGGAGACACAGCCCGCGGCAAGGGAAACTGAACTCCTGATGCCGGTGAACCTGTGCCTGCCTGAGCCAGGGACACTCGGTCGTAGTCGCCGCAGGGCTGCTGCTCAAAACCCTGGTGGGCAGCTGCCTGGCCCGGACAAGCGGGACGCAACAGAGCCACACATCAGGATCCACCTCAAGGCCATCTGACATTTCCTAGCATCTACCCCAGAACTGGATATTTCAGATTTAACAAGCTACAGTCAAATGGAAATGCTTGTGGAAGCTTGGCTAGAATTGGGAAGTAATTTTTTCATGAGAAGGGAGATGTGTGCTGCCTTATCTTGGATAGGCTCAGAGCATTAAACGCAACCAGATGGAATCCGCCTTGTGGTTCCTATTTCTGACTCAAGTTTTGAGGAATTCAAGGAAACAAATCTGCACTTCCTTACTATTGATCGTGTCAGCTAAGTTCTTCAGTTGCTTTGCATTGTCCAAGACTTCAATCCTCTGGGTGTAGGGGTTGTACCGAACAGAGAAAGGACGAGGGATTGTTTGAGCAAATTTCCTGAGGTAAAAAAATTAAGCAAATGTACAGTTAAAAATCTATTTTTTTTTACTAACTCTTTTCTTGGTGTGTGCATTTGTTGATCATGGGGATAAGAAAATCTATGGGAGGAAATAACTGAAGTTCCTGCCGAGTGGTCTGAGACCTGCAACATTCTCCAACACACTTGAAGCTGCATTTGTCCTTATCACCTCTGTTTTTTTCTGAACAGTACTAATTAAGCTACTGGCATGGCAACACTGCTCCTGGTATAGGCCAACTGTGTAGCAGCCAGTATCTGCAAAGCTTGAAAGCCTCATTTTCCTTTCAGTAGTGGAAAATGTAGGAATTCTAATCCAAGTCTGAGCTTCTGGGAAATTAAGGTCAAGGATCTATGCCATCCCGGTACGCCAAGGAGCAAGCAGAGACCTAACTTCTGGCATGGTCTGTAGTAGTTTCCAGGTAATTTCAAAGCTAGAAGATGGTCAATGGGGTGAAACAGCATTCTCTGTTGCAAAATAGTTAATTCCATGTCAGAAGCATTAAGATTTTGGTATCTTGGGAAAACATTAATTTGCATAACCACAGAACTGTGGAAATAAGGGCTCTGAATGGGATGAGATGGCCAGAGCTATTGTTCCAGGCTCCTTGTAGACCCCAGCAGGATACTGGCTTATATATCTGCTTTGGATTACTGAAGTTATTGCTGAAAGAGGAAGGGAAGCACGCAGGAGTTGATTATGGAGCCCCACTACACAGACTGTGACTCAGCAGGGTAAGTCCCATGTGCCCAGAACAGTGGAATATGCTGGATGCCACCCCCACAGTGGTTCTTCAGTTTAAACCTACTTATTATCAGCTAAGGACATTGTCTCAAACAGAATTCAGTATGAACAGGCCACAAGGTGTGACAGTGAAAAAGTATTACGTTGACTATGATGAATTTAGCAGCATTGGTATAGTTTTTCTAAGAGGAGAGATCACATTAGGAGATGGCTTTCCTAAATCTCAGCTGAAGGTAAGATCTCAGTTAGAAGATGAATGCCTTGAGCTGAGATCTTTAGGTCAATCTCAGAATAATTTTTCAGAAAGGCATTCTGTTACCCACAGACACACAGGTCCAGATGCAAACCACTAGCACAGGCACTGGACCAACCCCCAGAACTTCTATTTCAATTTAACCACTTTTTCAATTTGGTCACTGAAACAAATTAAAAAAACTTCAAGATATTTTGTTGCAGCTAAGTAAGGCAGCATCTTCCACTTCCTTAAGTGTTGCGGTGGTCCAAGCCCCCAAAAACCCTTTTCCCCTCCTAGGAAGCTCAGGGCTAGGGACTCCCCTGGGGTGGAGCCCTAAGTGGTTTGCCTGTGGATGGGCCGAGTTTCCCGGGGGCTGGCTACCCTGTCCCCACTTGTCCGGCCAGCTGCCACTCTCCTGTCTATCATCTTTAGGTTCCAGAAAGTTCTCTGTTACTCAGTAGTTGATTGTGTTATCCCCTTGTCAGTCTCCTCCTGTCCTCCCCCTTCCCTTCCCAGTTGGTTCCTGTCCCCTGATCCTTCCCTGGTTCCTCCCCTGAGCCCATCAGTGATTGGTTTGTAATCCCTCAATAAAAGTCTGATGCACGGTGAGCTCCAGGTCTTTCACCTGGATGCCCAGAGAGCTGTCAACCATGCATTACAGTATCTCTCTTATTCCTGGGTGAAAGATCCCTCCCGCTATACTCAGGCTCTTTGGATACAGTGTCTACCCTAAAGGGAGACACAGCCTGCGGCAAGGGACGTAAGGGCCTGACAGCAGTGAACCTTCTTTGGTCAGGGACACTCGCTTGTAGCCGCTGTTGGGCTGCTGTCCGAAACCCTGGTGGGCAGCTGTCCAGCCCAGACCATCGGCCACACTCAAGGAGCTTTCTACTCAGTTAGATGTATACAGAGAAGATAGAAGCTGTGTGCAGGATATTTATAGCACAGACCAGAAGAGAATTCCCAGGTATTTCTCCAGAGAAAAGGGCACAAGGAGAAGCCGCAGGCTTATGAGAACTAAGGAAGCAGCAGGGGAGAGAGCTAGGAAGGCCTCAGAGCTGGGGAGCCCAAAGTAGCAGAATATTTTGGGATGCAGCATAGTTTATCTGTCAATGGTAAAAATATAAGGGACTGCAGGTCTGGGACAAGTCCCTGTGTGGCATCTCCAAGTGAAAAATTTGTTGAGTGGGAACCAAAGCTAACCCCCAGTGGCTTGACTAACATCCAGAAATATGGAAGTGTTGGTGTTTTAACAGGAATAGAAATACAGTCCAGGTGAAAACCAAGCTGAACCCCAACACAGGCTGAGCCATTCCTGTTCCAAGAACCAGAACTCAACCTGGACATAACTTCAGAGGAATAGGAGTAGATACTATGAGATTTTTTTTACAAGAACTGTTAATTCTAGTAATGGTAAAGGAATTGTTTTGCATTAATTAGCCAAATTTCACCCTAAATGTTGGTATCATTGCAATTGAAATAATAATTTTTTTGTTGCGTTTTGGTTAGACAGATGAAACTCTTAGTTATGCTAAGCACATACCTTGGCTTCATGCATAAGGTATATTCCTGCTCATTTTTGCCCAAGATTCTGAGGATATAAAATGTTTATTCTCTTTAAGCATTGCACAATTTTTTTCTAATGCCTCTCAAAACATGATTGTCAACCCAAGACCCATTATGGCAATGGGATCCACTGTATTTGCAACAGACAAGAATGGGTTGTTCTCTGGAATGGCTGGATTACCTCATCTTTTCTTTTGCATCTTTAAAACTTTCAGCAACATAGTAGATAGGCTGGAACTCGGTAACAGGGTACTTCTGCACAGAAGTCTTCTCCAGGACAAGAGGCTGAATCTCAGGCTTACTTGATAAGCAATACTATGAACAAAAAGGTAAGAAATTTATTTCACTTTAAGAGGGTTTGAATGTGCTGTGAAAGAAATAAAGAGCCACCCCATTTCAGAGAGGGAAGAGCTGCTCCTGTGGTATACAATGATAATGTCACTTATTGGGGAAGAAGCAGGTGTGAGTTCCCTGTGTATCCATACACCTGCATATCTATCAGAGCTCTACAATGAAGTACGACATTTCATGCTGCTATGCACAAAGTAGGAAGCAAAACCTACATTCAGAAAATAAATTTAAATAATTATAAACATATTTGAAATATTTTCTAGAACATACCTGCAGCTCCCCAAATGAAGACAGCAGCCCTGCACCATATGCCTTGAGGGAATCTCCTTCCTTACATAATCCAAACTCAACTGTAAACCAATAAACCTGGAAAGAAAATGAGACAGAAACTTACAATTCCTTGATCAAAAGTAGAATGTGTACACCCTTTATTTGAATAGATTTGGAGTTTTCATTTCTACATAAAATGCTGTCGTGTGTCAAATTCAAGTGTATAAATGCAATAAATGTCCCTTCAGACTGAAATTCTTCTCCTGGGAGAAGCACAGCACCAGATTCTGTGTGGCTGAGAATCAGTTCAGTTCCACGACAAACAAAGTTGTGTTTTAGTGTGCTTATCTTTGTCAGCAGGGGCCATGAAATTCTAGCAATAAAGTTTTACTTTGGCTGGCCAACCCAGTGAAAGTTTGAACCTTAGTTTAGAAAAGTTTGTGTCCTACTTCACAGAGGGTATCTGACTGCAGCAGCAAGGGAGTGAACAGGCTATTGGTGCAATAGGGAAGGAAGATGATGTGTAGCCCAATTTGACTCCTGGGTCTGTCCTTTTGAAGGGATATCTGCCCTGGCTCAGAAGAACTACCCCATCTATCAGACACACCAAAGCTGGTGGAATTCTTTGCCCAGGTGGCCCTCATTTGGCACTAGGGACACTAGTCTCAGAGGAATGCCCTCGTTTTAATTCGAAGTTTGCAGCTCTGGGTCTTAGTAGTCTCAGAGTAGCATCCAGGTGATCTATATTGACTACAGAGGACACTGACTGGCAAAGTGGAAGAGATGCTTGAAGGTAAAACAGCTACAGAAGCTGCCTCTTGAAATTTCCTGTGGGGATGTACTAACATATAATCTTTTCTTGCCCAATATGTTTGTGCTGGAGGAAATCTAGTTTGGGCTTCTGTATTTAATCACAACTGTCACTTTGAATAAGGGGTGCCAAAGCTATTTTCCTTTAATTCAACTGTTTCAGGGTGGGGTTTTCCAATAATGGTCTTCACTCTGATCCCATTCAGCTCTATGGGAGTTCTATCAGTGACTTCAGTGGCAGCAGAATTAAGGCAACACAGGGCGCTTTGGAAAACGGAGCCCTCATTTATTAAAATACCGTAGCAAGTTTCTCGATGAAATCATCTGGAGCTCCCAGAGATGCCAGTCCAATTTCCTGTAACAATAAACCATTATTCTTCAAGCTGTTTATTGCAAACATTCTTCCTGCCCCCTCTTATGTAATTGCTCACATTTTAAATGTTACCATTGCCTACTACCACACACAAATGTTTACAGGACATGTTCCTATCATGCAAGATCAATTTTAAACCAGAAATCTCTCCAAAAATGAACAAAGGGTCTTGTCCAAATGTCATTTACAAGGCATGATCCTTTGTGCCTGGTACAAAGCCCATTGAGGTCAAATAAAATTTTCCTCTTGCTTTGACAGGCTTTTGATCAAGTCTACAATGAACATCTGAGAGAATGATAGGGACAAAAGGAGACAAATCAATCATACCTACACACCTTGTATATTTCTCTTCGTTTTGATGGGTCCTGATTAAAGGAGTTTTCCTGGAGCCTTGAATGAGCTATTTTTTCTGAATGACAGGGCATGATGTGAAAGAGCTTATTCATACCTTGGGAGCTAATGGAGATTTTTCCAGGAGGCATGCAATAGTTGGATTCAGAAGACAGACACACAAGACTACATATAACCAGGTTCCTTTCTTGATTTGCTCTAGTGAGGACTGCAAAAATCAGAGGGCTCCCCCCACACAGAGAAAAGGCATTGGAGCAGTTATCATCATCAAATCCTAGTAAACCAAGGTACACCAGGGCTTGTCTGGAAGGAAACACCAGTTCTGGGAAAGGGAAAAGCCTAAAGGTGATTCTGAGAACTTAATAACTAGATCAAACTGACTTTTGAAATGTTACATCAAGTTCATCTTTCCTTTCCTTCCCTTCCCTTCCCTTCCCTTCCCTTCCCTTCCCTTCCCTTCCCTTCCCTTCCCTTCCCTTCCCTTCCCTTCCCTTCCCTTTCCTTTCCTTTCCTTTCCTTTCCTTTCCTTTCCTTTCCTTTCCTTTCCTTTCCTTTCCTTTCCTTTCCTTCTTTTTCTTCTTTCTTTCTTCTTCTCCTCCTTTCTTCCTCTCTTTTTCTCTCATTTTTCTTTCTTTCCTTCTTTCGTTCTTTTTCTTTTCCTTCCTTCCTTCCTTCCTTCCTTCCTTCCTTCCTTCCTTCATTTTTTTCTTTCACTCTTTTTCACTCTTTCTTTCTCTCATTCAGTCTGTCAGTCTTTCTGTCTTTATGCCTTTCTCTCTTTGTGTTTTTTCATGTTTTCTGGTAACATGCGGCCAAAAGTTTACTGCTTCACCGAGGTTTGGCTCATTTTACAGAGACATTAACACTACCAAAAAGAAATCTCTCCAGTCTTCTCCCATGCTCACAGCTGGGACAGTTCTTCACTCTACTCAGCCTCCAATGTCGCTTCAATAGAAAACAAAACAAATCTCCACTTTCCCTAACATTTGATCATCATGGTGAGGTAATAATCTATCTGACTCATGAGCTATGTGACTTCACTCAGAAGGATCAACATCTGCAGAAAGGTTTTAAGATGATGGCTTCACAGGGCCTGTCAAAAAGCAACTCACACAAGATCATGTTTGGAGTTGGATTTTATGATTTCACCAATGTGAATTGTGTACAGATTTCAAGCAATAAATAAATCATCTCAGCCACTCTTACACAGTATGCTTAAAGGTGAATCTGCACCACCCTTCACAGCTATTGGATCATCCTCTGAATTACTTTGTGTTTAATTATATAAATAATATAATCACTGAGTAGCTTACCTGGGAAAACTGAGCAAAACTGGGATCAGCGAAAAGAGGAACGTGTCCTAGCAGCTCATGACAAATATCACTGCGGGAAAACATGACATCTCAATAACTGTGATTCAGGAAAAGTCCAGCAATGCTGAAGAATGCCCTAGAGCCAGCACATAGTCAAGAGTGCAGTGCATTTGCTCCTACCAGCAGCTATTGTTCATAGGAAAATATTTTGCTCTAAAATTATTCTTGTGATGGAAATGCTTGCAAACCCCAGGGTTTTCTGTGCTTTTGCATCATACATGCCTCAGCAGCAGGGACTGTTAGATTTTTCAAATACAGAGAAGTGATTTGGTGAGATGGAAAGTGGAAAGGGAAAAGATGTTCAAAACAGGCCAAGTCTGTGGAAGACGTTTCAGCCTAGCATGATGACAATGGGGTAAACAAAAGCAGGAAGGAAAATCAGAAGAATTAAAAATAGAAAAAAGAAAGGGAAAAGACTTTGAGGGGAAAGTAGGAAGCAAAGAAACAAGGAAGAATTGTGACAATATGAAGCAGAATAAGAAATCTGTTTTGAAAATGGCAAGTGGAAAAGGACAATGGACAGAGAGGAGCACTCCAAAATGAAAAATAAATGAGTTCAATGGTCTGGGCTTCTCCTATCTTACTGCCAGAAGCTCGCTTGCAATGTTGAGTCCTTGCTGCACTACTTGGGTGCTAAGTGCCCTTGTACACTGCTCTCTTGCATCCCAGACACCACACAAGCAGGCCTTCAGTAGCAAAACTATCTCATCCGCCCCAGGAGAACATGCAGAAGTGGATGCAGATTTTTAAACAGACTAGAAATGCTCCGTAAATGTTTTCAGAAGGGAACAGTCCCTTGGCTGCTCTCCATTAGCTCTGTTCCCAGGAGTGCTCCAGAGTCCCATGTGGTTATTCCCAATTGGACTGACACTGGGGTTGGTCTGCTGCAGCTTTACACCCTCCTTGTGCTGGAGTACTTACGGCTCCGGGGTATACATGGGCTTGGAGGCGTGGCGGATGTACTGCGTGGAGTGGAACACTCGGAACGCCAGCCCAGCCAAGAAATCCCGGGAGGAGAGCAAGCCTGCCACAGGACGCAGCCGAAACCCAGTGCAGCCTGAAGGGAGAAAAACCCAGTATCTTAAACACAGCTGATGTGTTTGATTTATCCTTATCCAGACTCCTTGCAGTGGGAAAAGTTTGTTGGGTTTTTTTTTTTTTTAAATTTTGTGTTAAATAGAGTTTATTTGTGTAAGAGCAGGCAATTTTCTGTTCATGTATACCACCAGCACAGTATCTGAGCATCTGTCCCATTGTACCTCCAGAAGGATTAGAGAGGGACCTGGGACACAGGCTAAGTGATGTGCCCAAACATCATAGGGAGCCTTTGATAAATCAGGGATTGTTCTTCCATCTCTGGAAGCACCATCCCCACTGATAGCTGAGGCCTTTCATTTCATTTGGTTCTTTTAGGTGCTTCAAACTTACTCTGCAAGAAATTTGAAATATCTTCAAGCTGGGGAATATTGTCCTCCCTGTAGCCACAGTACTTCTCCAGCAGTGGGAACACATGGTTGTGTTCATAGCAAGCATGAGTTGGATACAGACTCTTCAGCTCCCTGTAGACAGTGCCCCAAGTTTTCTTTTCTTCTTCCATATAGGTGACACGAGGAATAGGTTGGCCACTAGAAAGAAAATGGATACCCTCAACAGCAGCAACAGAAAATGCCCTACACCATCAACATCATGCTCTTTGTCCTTTCCCACTTGCCATTTTCAAAACAGTTTTCTTATTCTGCTTCATATTGCAGCTTTACTAGGACTGGCCAGGAGCTGCTGGTGCAGGAGGGGAGATGCCTTTGGGCTGACATGCAAGTGGAAAAGGAGCCTCACTTGTCCCTCGGCACTGGCTGGAAAGGACTCTACTGACCTTGGCTGAGATAATGGCCTTCAGACAACTCCTTGCATTATTGTGTTAAAAATAAATAAGTGTTTATTTGTCTTTTAAAGGTGTTCTTCTAAAAATACTTGCTGGCTGTTGGTTTCAACTTATTTTTCCTTCTAGATATGAAGGAGCTGTTTTATTTCTTGCTCTAGTGAGCTTTATATTAATTGTTTTTTGTAAAAACATGAAACCATCAGCTCCATAAAACTCTGTTGCAGTGGCAGAGAAATTCAGATCTGTGCTCTGTGCCATAACAGATGGAGACTCCAGCCAGTTTGACTTTTTAGAATTGTAAGGAGCAATTATGAGTTAAATCCCACCCTCAGGCCTCCATGTGCTTAGCTCATTTTGAAGCTAACAGGAGTCATAGAATCCCAAGCAATGCAGTTTGGCCTCCTGTGAATAACCAATTCCTTAGCAATAATGTCAGGGCCATAGGTGAATCCAGCAGCTTTGAAAAATCAAAGGGGTTTAAGTAACTTAATAGAGTTAACATCCCTGCTGGAATAATGCTGGAGCTTTCCAAGCCCCAGAGACCCATTGTTAAACTCTTGATGACACCCCACCATCTCCCACTCCCTCATTTTTTTCTTGAGCCTCAGGGCAGCTCCTCTGGAGAACCATCACTTTCTGTTTCTCTGTATCAGCTCTCCTTGATCTGTGGAGCTTTAAACATCATGTTGAATTATGAGGATTGCTGGGGGATTGTTGTTCCTTTAGCACTCCTAAATAATCCTCAACCACCTTCCAGGGCTTCAGAGGGAAGCTATGGCTTAAAAACTTTTCAAATTTCAGTTAAAAAAATTCTAGGGATCAATGGGGCCAGAAGAAAAGTAAGGCAGAGGGAAGAGGCAAGCTAAAAGCAAAGAAAAGAGAAGTCAGGGAAATTGAGCATTCGACAAAAACAATGGGTAAATCTATCAGGAGAGGAGGCAAAAAAACAAAGGCAAAGTAGACGCAAACAGCACAAAGAAAAAGGACAAAACAGATGCAAAAGAAGGGATACAGAAAAGGATGAAATTAATATTTGGAAGAATACAAGGCAAGCAGCTACTGACCCATCTCACCATTGCAGCTGGGTAGTGCCTTCACAACTTAAGAATATTTGCCTTTCCAGTGAAGCATTATAACTTTGGTTGTGCCTCTCCTCCTGCTTACTTCTCTGTATCTCTGTCCCTCTATGCTGGAGACAACCTCTGCCCTCTCGGCCCCACTGTAGAGCCTGAAAGGTGTGTTCAGGTGTAGCACCCAGGGCAAAGACCACAGATCCATCTGTGCCTTCCTGAATTAACTCAGTCACAAAACCCACGTGCCTTCATTCCACAAGCCCCAGAAGCCCAGAGATGGGCTTTCACACCCTATTTACTGCTTTGTAACTGAAAGATTTAATTGGAAAGTCCAAGAACTTCACAATAAAGGTGCATTTGGGACTTCAGTCCAGGTCTGTATGCCTGAGGATCTAGATAACAGACTGAATATTAATAAGTTATGTCTTGGAATACATCGGTTTCAGTTTGACTCTCAGGGGGAAGGGGTGGTTAATATTTTTAATTCTGTGTAGGATTTGGTGAAAACCTGTAAACTAGAGACTAGAAGTTGTGATCCATTATGCAGGAAAGGTAAATCTTCTGTGGGATATCTATGAATGTACATTAGACCTGTTCACATTGGGACACAAAATCTTATCCAAATTTTCTAGCTATAAACTGGGCTTCTGACATTTTTCACCTGACATTTTGTACTTTCCATCAACCAGTCCAATTTTGACTCTCATTTTGTGATTACATTATTAGCTCTTTGGCTCAGGGGATATCTTTTCATCCTGTGCAAAATGCAGCCCAAAATTTACAATATATGTTAATTTTTTCTTTGCAAACACAGTTTTTACCAGTCCCAGCAAGAATCAGGCCCAGTAGTACTGAGCTATACACGAGTGTCTCTGGGAACAGAATTTTTTTCTCCTCCAGATCTGATCATTGAAAGCAATCAAACAAGCCTGTTCTAACTGAATTTATCATCTCTATTAATTTATTTTTCTTGGGAAATGAAAGCGTAAATTGCTGATTGCAGCTGGATTAGACATGATAAAAGTAGAGTATCAGACACTGGATTAGCATCAGAACCATAAGTTATTCATTATTTTAATAGTGTATGCAGATCCTGCTTTAATGTTAATGATAGGCACTCCTCCAGCCCTGCTTTAATGGGGAATACCAGATTTATTCAATGCTCAGGTCTTTGTAGTAGCAATAGTCTGCTGCTCAATTAGACAACAAAGCTGGGAAAGAGGGCTGTTGTGGGGAGAGAAAGAAGATGATATCTCTTCTGAACACGTACCTGGAACAATTTACTTTTGTTGTGCTGCGATTTGGGGATAAATGCATGAACAGGAAGATTAAAACACATGGCAGAGAAAAGCCAACAGCAGGAGGATGCTTGTGGAAAAGCAGGAATTGCCAGCAGGGTAAACACCCTAAGAGAGGGCGAGAGATGAGGGCTTGCTGTCTGGTCATGCAGTGGGTACTCACTGTCTGTAGTTGTAGGCGATATCCGCAAACTCCTTCCTGCGGGCCCGGTACACAGGATCTTTGAACCCCTGGAGAGAAACAGCCATGGTCAGTCCATGCATAAGTGGAAAAGGCAAAGAGCCTCCCTCCAAGTGAGCACCCTCAGGCATGGCTGGTGCATCCAAGAAGTGCAGCATGGTCGGTGGGAAAGCTGCCTCCATCCTGCCAGGCTCCACTCACCCAGGGCACTGCTCCTTCCCGGGCTGCAGAGCCACCGGAGTAGCCACACAGCCAGAGTCTCTCACCACCCCTCACCTCCAAGTTCTTTCATTTTCTCATTTCCACCTCCTATAAAATAGGGAAACTTGCTCCTTTACAGCAACAACGAGGTGCTCCTGGCAAGAGCAACACAGAATTATCAGTGCTTGGATAACCATGCCCTTCTAGTTTCCCTTGAAGCTTGTTGATGTCCCTGGCACAGCTGGGCTGTTCTAAAGGAGCAAAATCAAAGCACATTAGAAACACATTCATCAACTCAATTGGACTTCTTTGGCAGATTTTCAGCATGAACCACACTTAAAAGTGCTCATTTTGAAACTGCTGGAGGAACAGTAGCCATTTAGCAGGCCAAAACCCCCTCCCTATTTGTAGTACAAATTCAACCAGTTGGAGGGAATTAATGACTGCAAAGAATGTCTAATAGACCTTGTGGTTGGGAGCTTGACCTTTGCAGCTAATTACCAATAAAACCAAGGATAAGACATAAAACCTCTAAATCTCCATCTGGGATAACAATTGTCCTACCCCAGTGTGCCTGCTGTTTAAAGATCCCCAGGAGTGCCTTCACCACCTGGAGTGCAGAAACATCCTTCTTCCAAGCTAGGATGCCCTTCTGCAGGGCAAATAGGAACAGCTCCCTGGGTGCTGCAGCAGTCCATAAATGCACCTCTTAGTGGTGAATGGCACAACTGGTCTGAGGGGCCACAAAACACAACCAAGTACAGGAGGCAGCTGAAGTAGAGTGTAAATTCAAGTGTGAATCAAAAAGAGGTAGTCAAAAAAATGCACTGTCCAAGATTAACCTGTCATGGAAGTCATTGTGATTAAATTCCATGCATCACTTAACTACTAAAAACATGGGCTCCTTTAATTTCTTTTTTTTTTTGCACTCTGTGGACTGTCACACCTATTTACCCCAGCAGCTGGCTTTCTTTTTTAAGGCACAAGTGCTCACTAACTAATTCTAGGAACTGGAGGAGAGAAGCCTCATTCCTTTTTATATATTTTATTTTCTTTTTTTTTTTTTTTTTTTGTTCTTCTTTCAAATACAATCTTGGTCTATTCCTGCATGACACAGAAGGGGGCCATTGGCTCAGTGTACCTCCTTTCATTCTGCCTTTCATATGACCACAGTCAACATCATGAATCATTGTACATGGTACATAACACGTCTGGAATTAAGCAATAGGTAGTGAATGACTAATCAGCCCATCTCAAACTAATAGCAGTAATTTTTGTTGCGCTGCATGTAATTTATTTATAATCACCCTATCTCAATTAAACTAATAGCAGCAATTTCTGGTGCACTGCATGGAACTCAGTGTGTTTTGACAAATGAAAGTAAGTTGTTGTTTGCTTGGAGAGGGAATAGAGGCAGAAAATATTCTTGTATCTGAACAAAAATGAAAAACCACTGAACAAATTATTTTTATCAAATAAGTCAATGAACAAAACCTTCTGATGCTACCATTTAAACCACAAACTTTTTGAACCAAGAACCTTTTCTTTTGGTGCGTCTCACCATAAAAGTACCATGTCAGATTTAGCAACCACATAACACACTGAGCTAAATCATGTGTATGTAATCAAGGATGAAAAAAGTCTTTCTATCTCTGGGCTATGATATGTTGCTTCTTTTTCTTGTTAATGACACACAAAGTGAGCCTGAAATCACATCATCAGAGCCTCCTGGGGAGACTAGAGGTGTCCTTGTGGTGACCCTGTGCTCCGACAACGACTACAACTTTTAAGATCTCCTGGCATTTGCTCAGTTATAGCAACCTTTGGTTTGATTTACTTCATAACCAGGTATTGGGCTGATAATAACCCTACAAATGTGATAGCCTTCTTGTCCTGTACCATGTGAGATTTAGTCTACTAGATCTCTACTAAAGCAGAGCAAATGTAAATGAGAGAAACCTCTGTGCCAATAACTAGAAAAAATGCTAAAAATATTCTTACAGGATGATCAGCATCCAATTCTGCTCCATAACTTAGGATCTGATTGGCAAACCTGTCCAGCTCCTGGATACTTCTTGGGAACCATGGCACTGCAAAACAGAAAAGAAATAGAGACTGGTATGCTTCTTTGTTACTTGATTTTGGTCCTTCTTCTGATAATTTCATCTTTTCATCATAAATATAAAGAAACATATGCAAGGGGCTAAATTCTTTCAATCCTTTTCAGTGTAGCAGGAAACAAGAACAAACCAAGCAAGTTGTCTTGAATTTGTGGTTGTTTTGCACTGTTGGAAGAATACAAAGCATCAAGAGCATTTAACCCTTGATGCAGAGCTGGTTTATAATGTTTATGATTTTCTGTTTATTACTTCTGGTCTCTTGGTTTATCAAAATGTAGAAAATTTTCACAGTAAGCCAGAATCATCCCTTTCAAAGGAACGACAAGAAACCCCACAACAAGGATACAGAATTTTTGGACTGAAACTCTTTCTAAGACCTACTTGGAGGCCCCACTTGAGCTAGGATTCTGAAACAAAACTATAAATGGCATCCTAATACCTCAGACTAGCATTGTATCACTGCAGTCATTACACAATAATGCATTAAATTGATTAACTTTATTGATCTGGTTCTCTACTGCCTTGTAACTCGTATTCTGTCTGAGGCACAGCCAGCATATGAGAAGGGACCATGGTGACTACACAGAGTGTAATGCCCATGTAACCCTCTCTTTACAGAACTTAAGGTGAAGGACAAAGGAAATCACAGGGATCTCCAGATGTGAAGGGTTGAGATAAAAAAAAAAGAATAAGTCAAGTGTCTTCATGGCAATTCAGTACAAGGATTGAACAGGGGCAGCCTCTATCAGTAAAAAGTTTGCAATTCATTGAGAGACTTTCTTGCACAAATGGGTGCTGCTTGCTCAGCCAGTGCTTGGGAAACAGCTGATCCCCCCCTGTGGCTCTCTGCTCTGCTGGGAGCGCTGCTGCTCGGCCATACCTGCCCATCTTATTTTGGGGGTTGTGCCAAGTGAACCTGATCCTCGGCCAGCAGCTGCTGAATGAGTTCCCTGCAGTGCCTTGGTGATGGGACTCATCCCAGACCTGATAGACCACCTACAGGATAAGAGGATCTCTGTCTCTAGGACTATTCAGCCATGCTTTGTGCTGAGCCTCACAGCACAGATAGCACTGGTGGCACTGGGTTTCTGCGAGGCACCTGCATAGAGGAGCAGCAGCAGCAACTTTACAGGGCTCGCTTTGGGGGCCGCGGATTAGCCCCGCGCAGAGAGTGCTCACTCCCCTGACTGCTGTACCACCGCCAGCCTGGCTCCGTGCTGGGAGCCTTCACATGAGTTTTCTTACAGGCCAGGAGGAGCAGGCAACTGGCGGTTGCTGGCCAAGAAGATTCCGGGCTTCCTGGGCTTCCCGGGATGCAGGGACCCGCAGCGGCGCTCATCGGTACCGCCGGCGGTGCCTCCCCTTCTCCCGCCCGGCAAAGTGGGATTTGGTCCGCGCCTCTCCAGGATGCGCACGCCCTAAACGTCAGACCTGAGCAAGGCACTAGATGGCAGCAGCAGACTCAGCAAGGTCTCCAAATGGGTTTCTTTGCTGCTGGATGTACCGCTGGTTCTCTCAGTTGCTCCAGAAACACTCTAGCTGTTAGAAAGTTTCCTGCACCTCCAACCCCTTCACTTAAACTACTCACTGGGGGGAGTAGAAAAAGGTGTGTTTGATCCATAGAGAGGGGGCACTACTTGCACCATGTGCAGGGTGAGCACGCGCAGCTCTCCTGCCCATTTTCTGTATGGGTTTATCTCCTGGCTCTATCACTGAGCTTTGTGTGGTGGTGGGGAATTGCTTCACTGTTTTGTGCTTCAGACTCTTCACTACCAGCCTGGGGTGAGGCACACTGGCCAATGATTTTGTATTAGGCACTGGGGAAAAAAGCTGCCTGGCAGCCCCACAGCAAAGGATTTGTCAATGTTAGGGAGAAAACCACTCTTCTCAGGGATGCACCATGACCTGAAGGGTCCAAGATGTGTAGAAAGATTGGTTGGGGCTGAAGTCTGCACTGGGTTTGTGCAGTGATGTCAGTAGGGCTTTTCTGGCCTGAATCAGAAAGGTCTCACTGGGCAGGGTTTGAACCATTGCTGACTTACTTTCCATACTGACTTACTTTCATAAATATTTTATTCTCAAGATTGCCTTAGTACTTGGTGCAGACCTCATTATAAACTCAGGGAAAAACTAACTCCAGGCTGATGTGGTGTCAGTCCTGGGTGTGGAGATGGGTGACTTGCTTTTTCCCTACACAGGAGCAGCAACTTATCTTCCTGGCAGGAAGTCCTGATCCTGCCTACCCAAACACCAGCAGCAGGTAAACGAGAGCATCTCTGAGCTTGCAGAGTTGGGTGAAAGTGGCAGGCTGTGAAAGGAAAATCCTAAGGATACTTAGTGCTGCTTGCACCAGCATAACTGGTGTTAAGTTGGGTACTGGAAAGTGCTGACCCTTCTCAGCTCTCATGGAAAGAAGAATCAAAAATTCTGAGCACAGTTCTGGGGCAAACACTACATTAATTCCATACAGCCCTCACATCAAGGGCCAGGGTGAAAAAAGGCTACTGGTGGGTCTTCTGCCTAGATGTGATGTGCCAGGATGCTGTCCCCAGCCCTCCCAGAAACTATTCAAAAGATCAAATCAAATTAGCCCCTGGCTGAATCTATCCCGTATTTTGTTTGCAACATCCTCCTCCAGCCCATTTGCCAGACTCGCTGTCTGTCTGCACAGCCATTAATGAATTGCCAGGGAGAGCTCTTGCAACACTGGGCCTCTGTGAAGGTCTGAGGAGAAAATGTGGGCTGATCAATAATAAATAGATTTGTCTGTGAGTGAAACAGCAGTATTTATGGGATGGTGCTGGACACCCAAGTGGTGACCAAATTACTGTGGGGTCAAATACTGAGCCAAATGCTAATAAGCCATTTATATGAGAGGCAGCAAAGCAGGGGCAGTGAGGACTTCTGCAGAATCCTCCATTTGGACCATTGTGAGGAGGGTCAAAGACAGGTCTATGCAATTTATAGCAGTTCAAGGCCCAGGTTTAGCCCTTTTTTAAGCAGTCTCAAATGCTCTGGCCAGCCTCAGGGTCCAGCAAACAAGGCCCCTACAGATCCTTAGCTCCCAGCTTGTTTCAGAAATGCAATAATTTGTCTGCATTTCCCTAATGCTGCAACAGAATAATATTTAATTATTTTTATTCATGGGCTCCAAGTGGACTGCAGATACCCATCTTGTTTCCAAAAAGAGCCATTAAGAGATGCACTGTGATTTTACAACAAATCTTTCCATCTACACAAAGAGCTTTTGGCCCAGCAACTGCCAGCCCTTCTCATCTGAAGCTCTAAAGCTACATTTGGATTTAGAGCAAATTGCTGGCCTGCTCTCACCTAAAATTACACTGTTGATCCAAATCTGATATTTGTAGATATTTGAATGTGTCAATTAAATTTTGCATTTAGTTAGGAAAAGGTACTAAAAGCAGTTAAAGTGACGCCCAAAATAAAAGAGAAAGAAAAAGCCATTCATTTATCCCTTGCCCAGTAAAGCACATACACACAGTGTTTAACACTGATCTATACAGAAGGGACAGAACACAGAAATTTCCTCTGAGTGCCCACAAAGCAGTGCCCCAAGAATGGTACTGTGTGCTTCCCACAGGAAACAGAAAAATAAGGTTTTTCTTTCTCAAATCATGAGCATGAGCAAAATGAATCCTTAGCAGAGAAGAAATGAGAGCATCTCAGGCTGCAGTAAAAGAATCAGTCTCACAGGATCCCAGACTGCCCCTGGAAGATAACCTTCCCAGCCTTTACCTGCCTACTGAGACAAGTGTGGCAACATCCCCATAAACCATCTGTCTGAGATTTTGCTCCCTGGAGGCACAGTGCTCTTGTTCTGTGTTTTGGGAATGAGATTTCACACTAGCACGTCTGTGGACTATGACCAGATTTGTCAAGAGGGTACATTTGAAAGACAAGCTAGCCTAAAAATGCACCACGAGGCCTGTTATTTGCTAATGCCATCACTGATAAGGACAGCATCTCACCATGCTTCCTATAGCTCGGGCTGTTCCCATCTCACTCTGCCCTTGTAGCTGCCTCTGCCCAGGATTTGCCACCCACAGTTGATTCCCTAAGCAGGGCTTGTTTGACCTTTCAAAATATGATCCTTTGAGGATTTCAGTTTGACTGGACCCTTATTACTCATGAGAGGAGTTGAAATCAAAAAAAAGAGAGAAAGGGCAAAAAGAAATATCAATCTTCATCTCTCTTCTCCGCAATAAATTGTTCCCATTTTATACTATTTCTGAATTGCTGAAACTAACAAACAAACACAAGTTATCCTCTCAGAGAGAAGGGGATCAAGTCCCTTTTTGAAGCACTGACTGGATAATCTAGCTCAAAAACCCCTTTGATCAATACAGTACCATGCAATGAAATCCTAATCCTACAGCTGACCACAGGAGTTTTGACTTCTGTTAGGTCAGAATTTCACATGCAAGATTTACTTGGATGATATTTAGAACTGTATCTCTGTCTGACTCTGGTATATGTTTATAGACAACTTTATTATTTAATAAAGTTTATTATTAACTTCTTCATAGTAACTAGAAAAATTAATGTTAAGCCCGGGTAGGTCCTGTAGCTTTCTTCTGGAAATAAAAAAGCCCCCAAAAGTAACCTCTTCGATCTGACATGATCATAAATCATCTAATCAACCTTTTGTCCCTTTGTCTATGAATGGAGAAAACTGACTCCAAATGGAATCTGCCTTCTTCTTTTCCATCTTCAAATGTAATGTCATGGGTAGGACACAAAGGAAACGGTAAACGGATTACCAGCACTGATCTCAAGAAGGTATTAATGTCCTTTCATGTTGTTCCTAGGAAGGAAGAGGAAGATCCAGACCCAAAGTATTTAAAGTCTGAAATCCTATTAAAATCACATCTGTTATCTGAAGAGGCATTTAAGTATGTCTCAGACTATCTGCTGAGCAGCCACCACTGCACCACCCAGCCTCAACTCCAGCAAATCTCTGAGAATTAGCAGCATGAATAACTCACAAAATCTTTCCTTATTTCCCTCCAAAGGCAGAACTGCAACTGACCTCCCTGGGATTTTTTACAGCAATGGAGAGTTAGTTCTGTTCCCACCAAAGTGGGTGGTGGAGCCTCCCTAGTTTCCCAGGAGACCTAGTCAGAATCATGGCAAAACGGTTATACTGACAGAAAATCTCCAAATTAAAAAGCTTACAGTATAGGAAAAATAAAGAGAGAGAAATGTAACCATAAACATCTAAGAGGATCTCCTTTACTACAGGAAAAATAAGTAACTTCAGTATATGACCTAAATAGTCCGTATCAATGTTAACCTTGTCAGTGCATCCTTACCAGTGTCCTTCTTCTTTGTTCGTGAAAGCTCATGGACTGTTGCTCCGATATCACTTCTCAAGGACTTGATGATCTTGTCCAGTGCTGGAACATTCTTGCCTTCCAAGTTAATGAAGAATTCGTACTCATCTTTGTTGAGACGGGAAGGTCGGGACTCAATGTGGGTCAAGTTTATACCTTTTTCCTATGAGAAAGAGAAATTACGGTCCCAAAGTTTTTGGGGGAAGGAATATGAGGTAAAGACTGGATAAATACAGGTGTGAGTCAAACACACCATACTGTACCATCCAAATAACTCAAAAGCAGCCACTGGACTTGAGGACTTTCTCAACAGAAAGAGAAACAGACAGGGAGAATGAGAACTATGTGGGATTTACCCTTGTGCAGACACCATCATAAAAAATATGCACTGCTGAAGGCTTAGAGAAAGGTGGAAGCAGGATACAGGTTGTAAACAGGCTTTGTACTGTAAATGACAACTCCAATACCTCCAGTACATAATGTCTGTGTTGACAAAGACATTTCCCCAGGATCAACACAGGAAGAAGGCATTCCACCTGTAGAGTACCCTCTCATGAGAAACTGAATGCTGTATTGATGAGCATTTTGAAAGAAGATTGGACAAGCAGGCAGCTGGGCACCCTGTGAGATAAGCTCCTGCAAAGCCACCTGCACAATTTCCAGGGATGTGAGCAGCTGTTGGGCAGGGATCCAATGGGAAACATGGATCTGCACCACTAAAGGCAGCCCAGGTTTGTGCAAATAAAAAGATAGGTGTTTTAAATCACAGAATCACAGATTTGCTGAGGTTGAATGGGTCCTCTAGAGACCAACAAGTACGATAACCTGCTCAGGGCTATGTCCAGTCAAGTTTTGAGACTCCTCAGTCTCTCTGGGCAACTGCTCATGAGTCTGATCACCCTCACAGATAAGAGGATTTTTCTTTTTTTTCCCCAGAATTATTTTCTTTAGCTCAGAAATTCAAGTTTTGTCTCACCAAATATCTTTGCTGACTATCAGCAGTGTCTCCTAGCTCCAAAGAAAGAGTTCATTGGCGACTATAGCATTGACAGCTATAGCCAGTGGGAATTTGATCTCAGACATGCTGCCATGTTGATGTGTAAGCAACAAGTAGCTAAAAATCCCATTTTTCCAACAAAAAGTAAACAAAAAGTCCAGGAAAACAAAAAAAGTCCAGAAAAGAAACAAAACAAAAAGTCCAAAAGGAAAGTCCAGGAACTTGCACCCCAGTTAACTGAACTCAAATGTTTTCTTGAGCACTATAATTTGAATATAAAAATACTGCTTGCTTTTTTTTTTTTTTTTTTTTTTGAGAAAAACCTTTTAAACAGGCTTCAGTGAGTGCTGACTTTGCCACTTGACCATCTTGTCAGGCTCACACTGGTGCTGCAGACACAGCATGCCATGGCCAGGTCTGGGTTTTTGTCCCCTGGGAGGAATATACAAATCCCTGGAGGAAATCTGGGCCTGAAGATCACAGACCAATAGAATCATTACCCACAGAAGAGTCAAAGGGGCTGACACATGGTGCTCAGCATCCCCGGAGAAACTTTTTGTTTTCTTCTTTCATGCTAAAGAAGACCCCAAACTACATGGGGTGAAGTGATGGCCCTGCTGGTGTCAGTGTCAAACCCCCTGCTACAGTGGGGTCAGGATTTCATCCACGAAGTAACACTGTGAGGATCTATTTTGACCTACAAGGAAGAAAAGGGGATGATATTTTTATCTGTACACCCCTCTTTCTGAGCCTCTTTAAGGTTTCCTTTGCTCTTCTCAGTGCTTGCAAAGTGCAGGAGGGCATCGGGCCATCAGCAGCAAAGGACTAATTTACCCCTCCACAAAAGGCAGTTTATTCCTTGGTAGGAAACATATATGTCATTCCTCTGTTTCCTGAGCATCGCACATTACAGATGAACTCAAATTGTTTGGCTAGATACCAATACAATAAGTTGAAAAGATCAAAAGCACATTCACCAACGGCTGCTCTCAAGAGATGCCATCCTCGCAGGGCTGTCTGCAAGAGAGAATGACCAGCACTGTCCTTGGCCTCAGAGACAGTTTGTTTTGGGCCTCCAAAGCCCCATTTCCCAAACATATTGCACATTGTCCCCTCATGTGGTGAGGCACTGGGAGCTCCTAACAGAGAGCAGGCGCAGGGAGCTGCTGCGCCTTTGCTATGTCTCACCACTCATCCTTACAGTTTTCTTCTTTATGCCTAGTCTGGATCTCTACTCTTCTAGTTTAAAACCCATTACCCCATGTGCAATCACAAAAGGCCTTGCTAAAAACTCTGTCCCCATCTTTCTTTCTTATAGGACCCCTCAGTACTGGAGGGCCACAACAAGATCACCCCAGCACCTTCTCCAGGCTGAAGGCTCCTTAATTGCATCCCTTTGTTTTTTGATCAGGTGACTTTCCTGCTGTGTCAGCTCTGCAGACAGGCTTAGGGAGAAGCTGCACAGACAGCAATGCCCCCAGAATGAACAGAATGATGCAGGGGTTGGGAATGAAGGGATAAGCTGCAAGATGGGCATGAGGCATGCTTAAGGCAGCATGAGTATCAATACCTCTCAAACTATCACAACCTAAGACAGTGGGAAAAAGGGAGGGGGGAAAAAAAGATGGAGGAAGGAGTCCATGGAGAGAGTGACCTCCTTTCTTACACCTGAGAGAAGCAGAACACCTTCCCACACAGTGTCAAGCTGCTTTGGTGTTTATTTGAGGGATATCTGCCACTCAGCAGTGTGCAGAGCCAACCTGTTATCTCTTTGTGCCGAGACTTCAGGACCTCACAACAGAGAAGCTGAAGGGAGAACCCTTCTGGTGACTGTTTTTAGAGCAAGAATCCAGCAGCATATGTCCAACTCCCTGAACTGGCACTCCTGGAGAGTTGTATTCTCATGTGCTGTGCCTTGCTACTAAGCCCTTGATTTCAAAATATTTACAGTGGCTCTGTTACTAGAGTTGCTTTACAAATCTCAATTTCATTCTAGTCCAACTACTTTATCTAGCATTTAATCTCCATAGTTTCACATTGTTCAGGACTCATTTGTATCCTTGATGTTGCCAAATCTTGCTATTGCATCAGGTTTCTCCCAATAGTTGATGTTTTATTCAAAGCTCCAACTTCTGGAGACAGATAGTTCCCTAAGAAAGGAGAATGGGGATATTTTTTTGTTGTTGTTTAGTTGTACATTTTGAACAGTTTTCAATCTCTGTTTTTTAGTAGAGTTTGAAATCTTGACAATGTATGGCTTCAAAAGTCAGCTAATAAAAGCTATTCCAGCTTTATTTTTTTGTTGATGGAACCTAACTCCTAACCTATCTGCTTTTCAAAGATCCCAACTGTCATATGTTTGTAGCTGGATTCACACCTGAACTATTAACATTGATCTCTTCTGCCCTTCTCATTTTAGAGCTGGTAGGAATCAGATGAGCCCATGGATTGAGATTAGATGTGTCTTTGCTGAATTCACCCCATCACCCATTGCAGCTGCAAGGAATTTGGTGAGCAGGTTGGTATTTCTCTCCTCTTCAGGTTTATGACCAGGGGAAAGGTTGAGTGTCTCCCCTGTGGACACATCCTGTCATACAACCATGTGTCTGCTCTAGTTTGTTTTTGGTTTTTTTTCAATCTTTCTTAAAACCCCCACTCCTAAGGGTGAAAGAACTTAGCTTTCATAATTTTAATATCCAAGTTAACTGTACCTCTATCACTGCCCATTAGAGAAGGAATCTCAAGATGTTCTCAGAGCTCAAAAATCAAGCTAGAATTAGTTCTAACCAGTTAGAAGGGGGTAGCGATACAAACATCAATTTAAAGCAGAGCAGTGGTGGATGCAGTGAGGAGATTGCCCATGTCCCTCCCTGCCTTACCTCACAGCACTGGATCTCAGCCTTAGCTCCCCCTCAGAGTCTGTGAAGCAGCTCCAGCCCTTGCCCAGGTTATTACAGATATTCCATCCTGACTGAGCACCACCTATGCTGCAGCTGCCCTACACCAGCAGGAGAAAAACAGACTATTGTTGCACTACACCAGCAGTCTTGCAGAGAGCACTGCCAAGAGAATTTAGTCCTACCCTCTCTTTGATGGCCTGGTCACTGGAAAAGGAAAGTTGTGTGTTCATAGCTACACAGGGAAGCTTTCAGTAGGGATGGATACTTTCTGAAAATGTTACGGGTTACTTCTTCCCATGTGTCAGAAATGAAATCTAAGGAGTTTGCTTTCACATTCATAAAGAAGGATAAGAAGTTAATATTATAATGAATGAAGTTATTAAGTGGTTCTTAAAGTTAATGGAAGTTTACAATACATGTTCAAGTGTTTAATATTATTTGTAAGTGTTAAACAGAGTTTTAAAGTCTACATTTTACTAAAAACTTCTCTAAGAATTTTAACTAGGATCTCTAGGCACGAGAGAGAGAGAGAACCCCCACCCATGGCTAAGAGACCATTTTTAGGAACTGGCAGTTGGCCTGTCACTGAGCTCCATGGCAACCATGCATTTCAATGAGGCAGTTTCCCACCTAAAGTGCTGATGACATCACCCTGAGGACTGCCCCCTAGAAACCAACGAGCCATTGGTCAAGAGACTTTACATTAATCTTGGACTTTACCAATCAGCCCCAACTTAGGAGGCGGGCTGAGGGCAGATCAGGGGCAGTGATGGGAGGAGCAAAGGGGGTATAAAACCCTGTGCACAGGTGGAGAGTTTTTCCTGCCTACACTGGACTGTTTGGTGCTTGTTCGAGTGCTCTCCCCTGCAGCTCTCAGGCTTGGGACTAGCCTAGGCAGAGCCCAGTGCTGGGATTTTAGGCCTGAATTTTATTTCTTTTCTACTTGGGTCTAACTCAAGTAGAACTCAGCACTGTAGATCCTTGTGGTGGGTTTTTAGCCATATCGGTTATAAGAGTCTCTAATCACTGTGGACCCGGCTTTTATTTTTTTCCTAATTATTTTTGTTAATAAACCTCCTTTTTATTTCAACTAAATTATTAAGAGTTGGCTTCATTTTTCACACCATGACACTCACATCCTTCTGTTTACTTATTGCTAAATGCTCCTATATATGGTTCTAAAACTAAGTACAGCTGTGGAATTCAGCTGCAGCTTGTTTTCATGACTGTTGTCATTAATTAAGTTTGGCTTCATCAGCAGACCCCACACTGTTACCAGATGAAGAACTTTTGACAGCACTATGATGCCACTAATCAGCATTTAGTCAGAATTTGGGTAAAATCTCCCAAAGCAAGGATTTTACTTGCATTTTATGGTACCAAAAAAAAAAAAAAAAAAAAAAGTGAGATGTTCTTTTAACCCTTGCCACAGGCTAGTTCAGGATTCCCTGAAGGAGGAGACTTTCAGAAGCTCAAGTATAAACTCAGTGATTAATTTTCATAGATCAGAGGCCTTACGAAGGTACAGAGATGCTTTCAGCCACGGATTCCCAAAGCAAAGGCAAAGGCAGCCACCTGATTCATCTTTGCTCTCCAAGGGCCTGCTTCTCAGCTGAAGACAGCGCTTCCCCATCTTCTCCTTCACATCTGCTAGGGTCTTCCTTCCAAGCTAATGAAGGAAAAGTGTCCCAGAGCAGGTCCCTGCCAGCAAACAGCTCCAGAGGGCAGCTGGCCCTGGAGCAGCCCCTGGTGTCCATCACTCAGCACTTCTGCTCCAACCCTGAAATTTGGCATGAGGCTTGCAGCACAATCTGGCTACAAAACACATGGAGCAGGACAAACCAAAAACGTGACAGTATGTGCCCTGTGAAGAGGGCTGTCCTCTCTTTAAACCCATGTTGGTTTATTAGATCAAGAAGTCCTGCTCTTGTGGCCCTAGGAAGAGGAGGGATAAGACCAAGGACGTGGATTTGGAGCGGTGTAATGTAAGGATCATCATTGTGCATATGTACAGTATAATGAAAAAACAATCCTGTGGTACAGGCAAGCCTGGCCTGTTCACCTATCGCTGTAGATACTTTCAACACACCCCCTGGCCAAAGTGACTGTTTTCTTCCCCTGATTTGGAAACAACTCAAACCGCCACAGAGCCAATACCTTCCCAGGGGACAAAGAGATAACAGTCACATAGGACTTGCTGCAGAATAAAGTTCCTAAAAAGAAACAGAGCAGAGTTACCTCTGCTGACTCTAAAAGTGCCAGGTCTCATTTAGTACAGCCTGTTACACCCATCCATCCTTCCATGGAGCAGTAATTTACTCCCATGGAACAGTAACTTACTCTGGCAGTGGGAATACTTGGTGCAAATCAACTTTTTTTTTTTTGCTTTTGAGCTAGAGCCCTACCCACTGATGGGTGCACCTTGTACTGAAGTCCTGCTCTGTATCTGAGAAAGTCCCATCAGAGAAGAAAAGATAGAAGGCTCCTCTTTGAAAATGGGTTGAGCAAATTTGTAATGTATTCCAATGTTTGCCACTTAAAACAGCTGATGATCTACTACTTATAATCCATCAGAAAAAAGAACTTCAGAGAAAATTAACGTGTTCATAAATTCATGTGGAAAAATCTGCATTTGAAAATGAAGGCAATCTCTTTTCTATATGGAAATTCTTATTTCTGGTATTTTTAATGATGAATTTAACTACAGAAAAGTCAATCTTTGAGGAAGAACAATGTGGGTTTTTCTTCACATTTTTTTTTTCAGAATGAATTTTGTTGTTTAAAAAACAAGCGCTACCTCAATTTTGATAGGTTTTTATCACTACAGAGAAATAAATATTTCTATCAAATGTAACACTTGGTTCAACCCGAAGTGCTCAGCTTTGCTTTTTCAGTTTTGATAAGAAATCTGGTAGATTTCTCTTTTTTTGGCCTCGACTTATACTCAGTACATTTTTGATGTGCGCAGTGAATCAAAAAATAAACACAATTCACAATGACTGTTCTATCTTCCTGATTTTAAGCATGATATTTTACTCTTGCGTGTTGTTCTGTTTCAGATGGTATTTATTCAAGTTTTGGCTGCCTAGCTGTCATCTTCTGTGACACAAACAGCACATGGCTGTAGCAAGGAGTAGCTCAGTGTACAGCAGATCCCATTAAAATAAAGTTGGTATAAAGACCCTGCTGGTGGGTTCATACTGTCTCTACAGCCATCTTCAAGCCTGCAATGAGGACAGAGGTGACAAAGGGGCTTTTTAAGTGCAAAACAATTGGGTTTGACAAGCAAAAAGTGAATGTCTGCCACATCCCAATATACACACAGAGCAGCTAGTGTGGAAGCAAAGTGGATTCAGTTTTAGGAATCTGCTTATTGCTGAGCATGATCGAGCTGCTATCACTTTACAGCACATCAGAGTGTGAGTCTGTCCCTGTGGACACATCTCTCCACAGGACAGGTGAAGAGGGGACTGCAGGACCTGTGGCATAGAGCAGTCCAGGAGGAACAGATTCATGCAGTCAGGCAAGGATTTGCAAACCAGAGAGAAGGGACAAGAGCCAGGCATGAGAAAAGCTTAGAAGCCTGCTGAGGTCTGGTGTTCAGATGGGTCTTCCTGAGCAAACATAAGAAAAAAGTAGAAATAATCAAGTTTATATTTTGGACATAAAGCCAACAGACAAAAAGAGCTGAATACATTGAGAAGATTCCTCAGGAAAAAAACCTTCAAGCTACACAGGAAAAACAAGAGCTGTCACTGTAGCCACATACTTGTGTGCAATGGGAACCTGAACAGAAAATTAGAGTTTGGGTCTTTGTAGTGGTTCCAGTTCGCCTATTCAAGGTTCCGGGCAAATGCCAGCACACTTACCAAAATTTACCTGATGTCTGCTGTGAGATGAGGATTAGGAGTAGGCAAAGCAGGCTCAAACTTTATGAAGTATAAAGAAACTTTATTAATAAACCTAAGACAAAGGAAAAAAACAAGAAGAACCAGAACAAACTCCTCAGACCACCCCTCCTTCCCCCGCCTCTCCATTTCTTTCTCCCTGACAACATACAAAAGACAACACTTCGACCTCCAGTCAGTTTACCATCTCAGAAATAGTTCTTGTTCCAGTTCATTTAGGGAGAGAAGTCTCTTTTGTTTACACCATGGATTTTCTGTAAGAAAAATACAGTTTTTTATGGGTCTTCTGCCTCACCATCAGCCACTGCCTGGAAGAAAGGTCGGCTTGTGGTGAAACCCTCCCAAGCCAGTAGCCTTCACACAGCCACTATGCTGGGTTATGAACAGTCTATGGGGTACCTTTTTAAGGATGCACAGTTCAACTGTAGCAACAAAAAAAAAATCCCTTTTTCTGTATGAGCAACACAGGTTCTCCTGACAACACAAGTTCTCTGGCATTCCCCCCAGGGCCAGGGCTCTGGGTCACAGCCTCTCCTCTCTCTTGGTTCAAGTTTCTCATCAGGCTGTACTTATTTCAACACTTACTTGTCTTTACCCAGGTATTTCAGTTCATTGGCTGCAATAAGAACCTCACATCCCCCCTTTGGACTATTTCTTCATGTATTACAGGGAATTTATTAGCTCAGTCCCCAACCATGGTTCTCTAAAAAAATTTTCTGCTTCACTCTTGAAGCACTTCTCATATACCTCCCTCTAGGCATCGGTTCTGCTTTGACATGGATAGAGTTAATCTCTCTCTCTCCAGCAGTGTGACGATCACGTGCTCTCTGCCGGACTGTTTGAAAAGGTCCGAGCTGGATGCCAGAAGCCCTCAGAGTCTCTGTGGCCTGGCTCTGCGAAACTGGCTTGGCCTGGTGGGGCCATCTGGGCCCGGGGTGATAGGGCAAGGCCTGGGCTTACCTGGATGGAGTCCGGCCTGGTCCTTGCCTGGCCCAGAGCAGGGGCCTGGCCCTGTCTCGTGTAGCTGACCTGTCGGCTGAACTGTATCTGCTGAAAATTATATCTGATTCCTCCCCCATACCCGGCTGCAGCGGCACAGCTGCCCTAAACCTCCCTTCCCCCCCTCCCTCCTTTGGAAGGAAGGGGGTGGCCTTACCAGGGAGAGAAGCAGGAGATGCTCCTCTCTACACAGCAGCAGGCCAAAAGAGGAAGAGGCTCAGAGGGTCTCTGCTTATATAAGGTTTTTTCCCCGAAGGCGGATCAACTTTTTAATTGGTTCACCTACACATCAGTCCTTAAAACTACCTAGCTACTGGCTCTCTCTCCCAGGAAGGAAGTTATATCACTTCCTGCAGCATAGGTCACTTCCTAGATTTTGACCCCTCCTGACTAACCCAGGACAGTCTTTGAGCAAAAAACAAATATGAGAGCGTGCAGTACTCTGTCAACTGCACAAGCAACCCTGAGGGATGTTTGAGTAGGACAAACATTATTGATTCCACAAAACACAATGAAATTCAATCTAAACTTGGCATCTCAGAGGACATAATTCTGTGCCACAAGCACTCTGCAGCCCTTGTGTGTCCCCTACCTGGAGGAGACTCCCCTACTGTCAGTCCATCCTGGCCCTCATAATGAGGCTTACCCCTTCCAGCTGGGCTGTGTTTGGACACTAATTCCTTCCCTGGGTGGTTTCCTCTGTGGATGAGCACAGATTCTATCTGCCTTGGTGCTTGATGAGCCAGATGTCCTGGACCTCATGATATCCAGGGGCAGACCCAGGCTAGAATACACCCTTCGGGCTCTTGCTGCCCATAGAGAACAAGCTGTGACAGGGACTAAAGTCTGGCCAGTTTCACCCCAGCACAGGAGTGGGACATGGGCAGGATTTGTTCCTGGGAGTGCATCCCAGGAAGGGACTCAAGAGTGGCTGAACAATCCTCCCAGAGTAAGAAATTTTTTTTCCAGTTCTTAAACCAAGGAGAGGATGAACCTTCCCAGGTCAACACGGACACCTCCTCTACAGAAAGACATCCTGTGTGCTGATGGTACCTTAAGATCTCTCCTGTCTTTAGGTATCCCCTCAATTCCCAGTGTCTCAGTCTGGATCTGGCTTCCATGCTTCCTTCTCTGGGAGAGAGAGTTAATTTTCAAGTCTTTCATATTTACAGCTCACTCAACCCTCCTCCCCTTCATGTCCCAGAGTCATTTTGCACATTGGCTAGAGAAGAAGCAAAAGCCTCAAAGCCACTGCTGGAGGCACTGTCCCTTAATCACTCCCAAATCCAAGATGGGAGGAGAGGGTTGAGCTGTGCTCTCTGCCTGCATTCCCAGGCATGAGTGCTCAGAGAAATCCTAGGAGTCTGGGCAGCTCCCAGCCTTAGCAAGGAGCAGAGAGTTTACAGACATGCAACACATGGCCCTCAGCACCAGCAGCTGCTCAAGGTGTGGACCCCTTCCATGAGGTAAACAACTGCAGTGCCACATCTGCTCCTGGGAACAGCCTGGTCCTGTTTTGTGGCTTGTCAGTTTTGTCTTTCCCTACTTCGTGTGGTTGCACAAGGCAATGACAGCCAGAGCAGCCATCCTTGTATCTCCTCTTGTGAGGCCCCTCTGAGACAAACCCACTGCATTTCCACAAGCCAGTGACACAAACCCAGGGACAAGGCTGGGCATCTCCCTGCCCAAGCAGCTCACCCACAGAGACTCTGAGATAACTCCTGTAGCACCTCACAGTTAATGCTATTAGGCAGTGAAGGAGTACAAGATGAAAAAATTTTCTCAAGCTCTTCCTGTTTGTTCCCACTCTTCACCTGCATATCACCACTTTCCCTGTCTGTGCTGTGGATGTCCCTGAGCACAAAGCCTGTGTCTCTGAAGCACCATATCTATAGTCCAGGTGGAAAAGGGGGAAGGTTATCTCAGTATCTCAGCTGTGCATGTATGTAAGACTTACACCTCTGTGCAGTTCTTGAAACGGAGTTAGAACGGCCCAAAGGCTGCTGTGGTTTACACGAGGAAATCACTAACAACAGCCCTGAGGAGCTGTTCTTGTACCAATAAATCCAATTTATCCATCCATCCATCCATCCATCCATCCATCCACTACAATGCCAAAAGTTAAACTGATATAAGAGCACCTATGCCAGGTCTCTTCTCAAGCCTTGGTGCTGGAGCAGGCTGCAAGTTAGCACAGAAAGAATTGGCTTTGTTGGTGTTGAAGGTTGGATTTAGTTTCTTTCCGCAGGAATTTTTTCTCCCATGGGTTGCTAAGACACAAATGACTGAGCTAATTGCCGAGTACTTAAGAGAAACAAAACACAAGGCTAGGGGCTTTTCTCCTTGGCAGGGTGCAGCAGAATTGCCCCTCATGGAAGCAAGGCTTGACAACGCGAGATTTTGAGAGACTGAAAAGCAAGGGCAGAGGGGGAGGTCATTTCTCTCTTGCTCGGGACCCTCGGAGCGGGACGGTCAGAGCTGCTGTCTGCTGAACCCACGGTCCCCTGAGAAGCCAGCATGGAGCTGCTGGTCTGTCTGCTGTGAGTCTCTGCCCTCTGCCCCATGGGGAGCTGCCTGCCACCAGCCTGCCTCTACCCCGCTCCTCCTTGCTGCTCCGAGTTTCTTTGCTACATTGTAGAGCGGGGCTTCCCCTGCACGTCAGGACCTCTTAACGTCCCAGCTCCCTGTGTCCGGGGATCCTGCTGTGGCACCGACACCAGCTGCCCCGCCCCCCCCCCCCCACCGAGGGTCTGTGGAACAAAGGCTCTCCTCCATCCCTCCCTGCTTCGGGCAGCCGCCATTGCCGTGTGCTACCTGAGATCACACCCAGAGCGCCCCCTGCAGCCGCCAGGGAATCATCACACCCAGAGCGCCCCCTGCGGGCTGTGACTGGAACTGCACCGAAGGGAAAAAGTGCCTGAGGCTGAGCAGGCCGCCACTGGGTTTCTGGTTCTGTTTGTTGGTCAACGTCATAGTTGTTGTTATTTGTTATCCTTGTTTTAGATATTAGTAAAGAACTGTTATTCCTATTCCCATATCTTTGCCTGAGAGCCTCTTGATTTCAAATTTATAATAATTCGGAGGGAGAGGGGTTACAGTTTCCCATTCCAAGGGAGGCTCCTGCCTTCCTTAACAGACACCTGTCCTTCAAACCAGGACAGATTTTGGCGCCCAACGGTGGGCACGAGGGCATCGAGGGGAAAAAGGATAACAGTTCTTGAGTAACACAGTTTTTGTGTGCTGGATATAGGAACCTCATTAGGTTGCACCATGTGGTCTTGCTTATCCCGGTTCATATGGCAAGTGGTCACGGATGTCTCTCTCCCATTTGCAGCCCTGTATCTAAACATGGGCCCTATAACTAAGGCTACGGTGGCTGTTATACAGTTTGTGTTTTGGGTCGATAAGGTGAGGAATTCATGGATTTTCAACTTCCTCTGGAAGGCAGGCATGTGGATTCACAGCTACCACACACTAATGACATGTTTTCAGGGTTACTTTAATAATGGTACCTACTGCGAGGAAGTGACACCAAAAGAAATGTTCTCAAAACCCTTCACCCAGCTCTTTGGGCCTATCCCGCCAATCTTTGAGGGGTTCAAATCTTCTCTAGATGCTAATGATACCATACAGTGGCTGGTGTTGCTGATAGGCCTGCTCTATTTAGCATTCAGGGATAAGGGGGGTGTGATGCGGATAGCCACTCTGACATCTACCCCAGACAATAGGGATGAGGCACCAGAACCTGACATGGCCCCAAGGACTAGGGATGCTGCCACAGAAACTGACCTGGCCCCGTGTAGTGGTTTCAGTTCGCTTATTCAGGTTTGTGGCTAAATGCTAGCACACTTACTTAAATTTATTTGATTGCTTGTTGTGAGATGAGGATTAGGAGTAGGCAAAGCAGGCTCAAACTTTATAAAGTACAAAGAAGTTTTATTAATATACTTAAGACAAAGGGGAAAAAAAAATTCAAGAAAAACCAGACAAACTCTTCAGACTACTCTTCTTTCTCCACCTCTCTATTTCATTCTCTTTGACAACATACAAAAGACAACACTTCGACTTCCAGTCAGTTTACCACCTCAGAAACAGCTCTTGTTCCAGTTCATTTAGGGAGAGAAGTTTTTTTTGCTTACACTATGGATTTTCTGTAAGAAAAATACAGTTTTTATGGGTCTTCTGCCTCACCATTAGCCGCCGCCCGGAGCAAAGCCTAGCTTAATGGTGGATCCCTCCCACACCAGTAGCCTTCCCACAGCCACTTGGGTGGGTTATGAACAGTCCACAGGGTACCTGTTTTAAGGATCCTCAGTTCAAGTGCAGCAACAAAGAAAATCCCTTCTTCTGTGCTTAGCAACACAGGTTCTCTTGACAACTCAGGTTCCCTAGCATTCTCCCCGGGACTAGGGCTCTGGGTCACAGCCTCTCTTCTCTCTTGGTTCTGGTTTCTCATCAGGCTGTACTTTTTCAACACTTACTTGTCTGTATTTAGGTAATTCAGTTCATTGGCTGCAATAAGAACTTCACATTTCTCTTTGCCTATATCTTCATATATTACAGAGAATTTATTAGCTCAGTCTCCAACTATGGTTTTCTAAAAGAGTTTTTAGCTTCACTCTTGAAGCAACTTCCTATGCACCTCCTTGTGAGTATCAGTTCTGCTTTCCTCACTGACTGTAAAGTCTCTGCGCTTCACTATGTAGATGTCCTCACTCGTTCCTCTCTCTGCGAGGAAGGATGGGTGTCTGTGAGTTTAGTCTAGGCATGGAGAGAGTTAATCTCTGTCTCTCTCTCTCTCTCCGGCAGTGTGAGGATCACGTGCTCTTTGCCGGCCTGTTTGAGCATGTCCGAGCTGGATGCCAGACACTCTCAAGAGTCTCTCTGCTTGGCTCTGCCAAGCTGGCTCGGCCTGGTAGGGCCATCTGGGCCCGGGCACGGCCGCACTCAACTTCCCTTCCCCCCCGCCCCCTTTGGAAGAAGGGGAGGGGGTGGGGGGGGGGGGGGGAGGGGGGGAAAGCTGAGGCCTTACCAGCGAGAGAAGCAGAAGCTGCTCCTCTCTACACAGCAGCAGCAGGTCCAAAGAGGAAGAGCTTCAGAGAGTCTCTGCTTATATATGGTTTTTTCCTCGAAGGCGGATCAACTTTTTAATTGGTTTACCTACCTATCAATCTTTAAAACAACCTGATTATTGGCTCTCTCTCGCAGGAAGGAAGTTGTATTCTTTCTTGCAGCACAGATCACTTCCTAGATTTTGACCCCTCTGGCCTAACCCAGGACACCCCGGAAACTAGGGATGCTGCCACAGAACCTGACACGGCCCCAGAGACTAGGGATGTTGCCACAGAACCTGACATGGCCCCAGAGACTAGGGATGCAGCCACAGAACCTGACATGGCCCCAGAAACTAGGGACACCGTCCCAGAACCTGACATTGCCCCAGACACTAGGGATGTTGCTACAGAGTCTGACCCGGTTCCACAACCCACCTCAGAAACAACCCACCCGGATTGGGTGGGAGTCCTGGTGAAAGAGATACGCGAGATGGGCCAAGTGCTGAAGGAATACACTTGCCCAGCTGGTGGGAAACCCTTCCCCTACCCCAAAGAGGGAGAGTCTAATGGGGCAGCAGAGGAACCCAGGGACGTTATAACCGCTCAGGCTCCAGTCAGATCAGAAGGGCAGCCACAGCCAGCAGTAGTTGCCCCTGTGGAAAAGAGGAAGACTAAGGTCAAACCAGAGCAGCCAGTGAGTAATGATGGGGAAGCAAGACCCTCTCAACCAGTAGGGAGGCCAAGGACTGAAATCACTACCGAGTCCCTGGGGTATGACAGTCGCCATAATCTACGAAAAGACGTGCGACGGGGTCGAGAGCCTTTTACAACATGATTACTTCGGGTCTGGGACCTTATGGGTATGGGCGTGCAGCTGGATAGTATCGAGGCAAGGCAGCTGGGACCCTTGTCCCAGGACTCGGGGGTTGATCAGGTATTCGGAAGAGATGACGGGCCCCTGTCTCTCTGGAAACGGCTTTTAATAAGTGTAAGAGAGAGGTTTGTCAACAGGGAGAGAATGCAGGAGTACCGTCATAGAAGACCATGGAAGACTCTTGGAGAGGGAATCCAACAGCTGAGGGAGGTGGCAGTATTGGAGGTACTCTTTGGGAGGGATGGACAACATGATAATGACCCCGACAAGGTCAAGTGTACAGGGCAAATGTTGTGGAACCTAGCGAAGCTAAGGCCCTCCCAGTACACCATCTTCATTGCAACAATTAATGCTGATGACAACCGAGAGACAGTAAGCTCCATAGCCATCAAACTCAGGAATTATGATAGTATGATCAGTGGCCCAATGCAGGCTCAGGTCTCTGCTGTGGTCAAAGACCTCAGAGAAGAGATGATGAGAGAGGTGAGGGAGGAGATGAGCTTGATGAGTGCGACACCAGTGCGAGTCCCAAGCCCCAAAGTCAGAGCCCAGCGCCCCCCAGCCAGGGAGAGAGGATACACCCCATGATCTGAGCTGTGGTTCTTCCTGTGTGACCACGGGGAAGACATGAAGAAGTGGGATAGGAAACCCACTGCTACCCTGGCAGCACGGGTACAGCAACTCAAGGAGGGAAATACTAACCGAGGCGGGGGGTCCACTAAAGTGAAGGTAGCCTCAGCCTCCTGTGACCGCGATGCTAGATATTACAGAAGGGAAGACGATCTCTTAGATCCCCTCGAGGGGACCTCTACCATGTACGCCCAAGAAAGAAATGACAACCAGGGCTAGAGGGGTCCTGCCTCTAGCCAGGAAGAGGCACGGGAAAACCGGGTCTTTTGGACAGTGTGGATCTGATGGCCTGGCACATCAGAGCCACAAAAATATGAAGCGTTAGTTGATACTGGTGCGCAGTGTACCTTAATTCCATGGGGACATGTGGGGGCAGAACCTGTTTCTATTGCCGGGGTGACAGGGGGATCACAGCAATTAACTTTGTTGGAAGCCGAGGTGAGCCTGACCGGGAAGGAGTGGCAGAAACACCCCATTGTGACTGGTCCAGAGGCCCCATGTATTCTGGGCATAGACTTCCTCCGGAATGGCTATTACAAAGACTCAAAGGGACTCAGGTGGGCTTTCGGAATAGCGGCTGTGGAGGCAGAGGGCACCAGGCAACTGAACACCTTGCCTGGACTATTGGAAAATCCAAATGCAGTGGGACTCCTGAGAGTAAAAGAGCAACAAGTGCCAATTGCCACCTCGACATTTCTCCGCCGGCAGTACCGGACAAATCGAGACGCCGTGATCCCCATCCACAAGATGATCCGAGACCTGGAAAGCCAAGGAGTGGTCAGTAAAGCCCACTCACCCTTCAACAGCCCCATCTGGCCTGTGCGCAAGTCTGACGGGGAATGGAGATTGACTGTGGACTATCGTGGCTTGAATGAAGTGACTCCACCATTGAGTGTTTCCGTGCCGGACATGCTGGAGCTCCAGTACGAGCTGGAGTCCAAGGCAGCAAAATGGTATGCCACCATTGACATTGCCAATGCGTTCTTCTCCATCCCTCTGGCAGCAGAGTGCAGGCCCCAGTTTGCCTTCACCTGGAGAGGTGTGCAATATACCTGGAATCGGTTACCCCAGGGGTGGAGGCACAGCCCCACGATCTGCCATGGACTGATCCAGGCTGCACTGGAAAAGGGTGAGGCTCCGGAGCATCTCCAATACATCGATGACATCATTGTGTGGGGGAACACGGCAGCAGAGGTATTTGAGAAAGGAGAGAAGATCATCATGATCCTCCTGGAAGCCAGTTTTGCCATCAAGAAAAGCAAAGTCAAGGGACCTGCTCAAAAGATCCAGTTCTTAGGGGTAAAATGGCAAGATGGACGGTGCCAGATTCCCACGGAGGTCATCAATAAGATCACTGCGATGTCTCCGCCAACTAACAAAAAGGAAACGCAAGCTTTCCTAGGGGCCATAGGCTTTTGGAGGATGCACATTCCAGAGTACAGCCGGATTGTGAGCCCTCTCTACCTGGTTACCCGCAAGAAGAACGATTTCCACTGGGGCCCTGAACAGCAACAAGCGTTTGCCCAGATCAAGGAGAAGATCGCTCACGCGGTAGCGCTTGGCCCAGTAAGGACGGGACCAGAGGTGAAGAATGTGCTTTAATCTGCAGCCGGGAACAAGGGCTTGTCCTGGAGCCTTTGGCAGAAGGTGCCTGGAGAGACTCGAGGCCGACCGCTGGGATTCTGGAGCCGGAGTTACAGAGGGTCTGAAGCCAACTACACCCCCACAGAGAAGGAAATCTTGGCCGCCTATGAAGGAGTTCAAGCCGCCTCAGAGGTAATCGGCACTGAAGCACAACTCCTCCTGGCACCCCGACTACCGGTGCTGGGGTGGATGTTTAAAGGAAAGGCTCCCTCTACCCACCACGCCACTGACGCCACATGGAGTAAGTGGATCGCACTTATCACACAGCGCACCTGCATTGGAAATCCGAACCGCCCTGGGATCCTGGAAATAATTACGAATTGGCCAGAAGGTGAAAGCTTTGGTCTCACTGACAAAGAGGAGCAAGAACAAGTGACCCGGGCTGAGGAGGCTCCACCATACAATCAACTGCTAGATGAAGAAAAGTGCTACACCCTTTTCACTGATGGTTCCTGTCGCATCATAGGGATGAACCGGAAGTGTAAAGCAGCTGTGTGGAGCCCCACGCGACAGGTTGCAGAAGCCACTGAAGGAGAGGGTGGGTCAAGCCGATTTGCTGAACTCAAAGCCGTTCAGCTGGCCCTGGACATTGCTGAAAGAGAGAAGTGGCCAAAGCTCTATCTCTACACCGATTTGTGGATGGTAGCCAATGCTCTATGGGGTTGGCTGAAAAGGTGGAAAAAGGCCAACTGGCAGCGTAGAGGAAAGCCAATCTGAGCAGCTGATGAATGGAAAGACATTGCCACTCGGGTAGAGAAGCTACCCGTAAAAGTCCGCCATGTAGATGCCCATGTCCCTAAGAGCCGAGCTAACAAAGAACACCAGAACAACAAGCAGGTAGATCACGCTGCAAAGATAGAGGTGGCACAGATAGATTTAGACTGGCAACACAAAGGGGAGTTGTTCCTAGCCCAATGGGCCCATGATGCCTCAGGCCATCAGGGCAGAGATGCCACCTATAAGTGGGCACGAGACCGAGGGGTGGACCTAACCATGCACAGTATCTCCCAGGTGATCCATGATTGTGAGATGTGTGCCGCGATCAAACAGGCCAAGCGGGTGAAGCCTCTATGGTATGGTGGACGGTGGCCCAAATATAAGTATGGAGAGGCTTGGTAGATTGATTACATCACACTGCCCCAGACCCGCCAAGGCAAGCGCTACGTTCTCACAATGGTAGAAGCCACCACAGGATGGCTGGAGACCTACCCTGTGCCTCATGCCACTGCCCGGAACACCATCCTGGGCCTCGAAAAACAGGTCCTTTGGAGACATGGTACCCCTGAGAGAATTGAATCCGACAATGGGACCCATTTCAAAAATAGCCTTATAAACACCTGAGCTAGAGAACATGGCATCGAGTGGGTGTACCATATCCCTTATCATGCACCAGCAGCTGGGAAAGTTGAACGGTACAATGGCCTGCTCAAAACCACCTTGAAAGCACTGGGTGGGGGGACGTTCAAGAACTGGGAGACTAATTTGGCAAAGGCCACATGGTTAGTGAACACCTGAGGTTCCTCCAACCGGGCCGGGCCTGCCCACTCTGACCCCTTGCGAACAACAGATGGAGATAAAGTTCCAGTAGTACACATGAGAGGTATGCTGGGAAAGACTGTTTGGGTAAACTCTGCCTCAAGTAAAGACAATCCCATCTGGGGGGTTGTCTTCGCTCAGGGACCAGGCTGCACCTGGTGGGTGATGCAAAGGGATGGAGAGACCCAATGCATACCTCAAAGAGATCTTGTTTTAGGGTGAACTACTTATGACACTGCGCTTGTATCTGTATCTGCATGTATGTATATACTTCGAAGGTTTAAATTTGATGTAAGGTGTTTGCATGGGAAAAAATTCGGGGTGGAGAATGTTGAAGGTTGGATTTAGTTCTTTTCCTCAGGAATTTTTTCTCCCATGGGTTGTGTATTGGGTCTGACTGGGGTAAAGCTCACAGGCCTTACAGTGCTGTACTTTGCTTTAGTAGCTGGTGTTGATAACAGAGCAGTGTTTTGGCTACTGCCAAGCTGTGCTGTCCCTGTGACATTCCTTCCCCCATTGAAGGGGATGGGGGGGGCAAGATCCTGGGAGGGGACACCAGCAGGCCAGCTGACTCCAGTCAGCCAAAGGGATATTCCATACCATATGACATCAGCTCAGATATATAAGGGAAGGAAGAGAGGAGGAGGAGGAGGCACTTGGGACTTGTCCATGTTTGCCTCCTCGAACAACCATCACGTGTGCTGGAGCCCTGCTTCCCAGAAAGTGTCCAGACATCGCTGCTGATGGGAAGTAGAGATTGATTGTTTTCCCTTCTTGCTCTTCCGCGCGCAACTTTCAACTTGCTTGTTCTATTTTTTTTCCCCACTGTAATAAAACTGCCTTTACTCACCCTGATAGTCTTTTTCAATATTATCCTCTCCCCTCTCCCAGCGGGAGGGGGAGTGACAGAGTGACTGAGTGGGCACCTGGCCCCTGGCCGGGGTCAACCCACGACAGATTGCTAAGACACAAATGACTGAGCTAATTGCCGAGTACTTAAGAGAAACAAAACACAAGGCTAGGGGCTTTTCTCCTTGGCAGGGTGCAGCAGAATTGCCCCTCATGGAAGCAAGGCTTGACAACGCGAGATTTTGAGAGACTGAAAAGCAAGGGCAGAGGGGGAGGTCATTTCTCTCTTGCTCGGGACCCTCGGAGTGGGACGGTCAGAGCTGCTGTCTGCTGAACCCACGGTCCCCTGAGAAGCCAGCATGGAGCTGCCGGTCTGTCTGCTGTGAGTCTCTGCCCTCTGCCCCATGGGGAGCTGCCTGCCACCAGCCTGCCTCTACCCCGCTCCTCCTTGCTGCTCCGAGTTTCTTTGCTACATTGTAGCGGGGCTTCCCCTGCACGTCAGGACCTCTTACCGTCCCAGCTCCCTGTGTCCGGGGATCCTGCTGTGGCACCGACACCAGCTGCCCCCCCCACCCCGGAGGGTCTGTGGAACAAAGGCTCTCCTCCATCCCTCCCTGCTTCGGGCAGCCGCCATTGCTGTGTGCTACCTGAGATCACACCCAGAGCGCCCCCTGCAGCCGCTGGGGAATCATCACACCCAGAGTGCCCCCTGCAGGCTGTGACTGGAACTGCACCAAAGGGAAAAGGTGCCTGAGGCCGAGCAGGCTGCCACTGGGTTTCTGGTTCTGTTTGCTGGTCAACGTTATAGTTGTTGTTATTTGTTATCCTTGTTTTAGATATTAGCAAAGAACTGTTATTCCTATTCCCATATCTTTGCCTGAGAGCCTCTTGATTTCAAATTTATAATAATTCGGAGGGAGAGGGGTTACAGTTTCCCATTCCAAGGGAGGCTCCTGCCTTCCTTAACAGACACCTGTCCTTCAAACCAGGACAGTTGGGATGGGAAACCAACTGAGTCTCAACCTCTCAGCTGCAGCCAGGGTCACTGGGAAAAACCATGACTTAGATGGTCTAGTTTAGGTATCTGCTTTGGGGCAAAAATGTCACATCCAAGCAATGGTTACTTCTTTCTTTCCTATACTAGCTCCTCTACAAATTTTTCTTAAGAGCTGACAGCAGTTTAGTTAGTAGACAGCAATGCATTTAATAAGAGAATATCAACAGTCCCATTAATTCACTTACAGCCATGCACATCACTGACATATGGACATTTTCCAGGATTGTATCACACTGGTGAATTCACAGATTTAGACTTGCTCTGCTGTCGTTGGTATGAATTTCCTTTTATCTTAATGAACCAAATATGTCCTATAACTCATAATTATTTTTCCTTTGTACTCATAACATGCAACCTTTCATTTCCTAGTAAATTCAATTTATGAATGGAAAATATGTAGGCCACAACTTCTTAGAGTGATCTAAAGATATTGATGTTTTGAGGCACAACTATTACATTAAAAAAAAAAAAGGCCACAGAACCAATATAACAGTGTATTTGCTTGGGAGCACAGAGTACACAGCTGTGTGTTGCAACACAACCATCCTGCATTTCAAGGATTTCATGCTTTTCAAACAACATTCATGACATCTGGGAAATATTCCGCAACAATAAATAGGCACACAATGTCCTGAAAGGTAAATGGCTCCTTGATTCCCCAAAAGTTTTCCAAATCACTCAGAATAAGTTACTGAGTCCCTTTGGTGTAATAAAAAGTTCTGACATTTTCACGCTGTTCTGTAGGTACCCTCTACCCACGCTGTAGAAGTACTGCAGGTGGGAGATGATGGAATTTTTTATATCACATTTATTGAGGTGGACAAGAGTTAAGAGCTGCCCCCAACAGAAATACCTCATGCAACGTGCATTCTGAGTCACATGGCTCATATGCAGGTCATATTTGCCTTACAAGTTATAAGGCAAATTATTTGGTTATAAGTCAATCTTAGGTCTCAGCCCAACTCACTCCTACCTCTTACTAAAGCAGTTATGATGAAATGTTTCCCTCTTAAGTGGAAAAAATGCATTTTTCCCACCATTGTGTCAGTTAAAGGTAGACGTTTTAGTTTAAAAAAGCTACATCTGCTCCAAGATTTTAAGGGATTTTAAGCCCAGAAAAGAAATGCAGGCTGCTTTCCCCTGCCATAGCAATGAAATAGAATCACAAACATAATCTCCAAGGCCCCGAGAAAATGTTGCTGCAACACAAAATTGTAAACACCTGAAGGAAAATATTTACCTCAAATGTGCACAGGACTTTAGCCAATGCCCCGACTTCTTCTTTCAGAGAGAAAATCAAAGAAATCACACCATTTTTATTGGGGGAGTCTTCAATGTACCTAGATTCCTGAAAGGAAAGAAAATACACAAACAAAAATTATTACCATTCACCCTAGGAGTGAGTTTTGCCTTTCTCCATTTCCCTTTTGCACAGAACCAGCAATGTAAAGAGGGTATAAAACAGCTCTAAGTGGGAATCAAGGCAAATGTTGCTGCCAGAAGCAGTTCTGATTTATGATGGTAAAGACACAAATCCCTTCTCTCAAACTAGAGCCCTTGTGAGAGCAAGGTAGTCAAAAAGGACATGCAAATAGCCTAATATCATCTTTGCCTCGCTTCACCTCTCAGGGATGACTGGAAACATTACTGCACTTTGATTTCAGTCCTTCCCTCAGGTTTCCTTTTCATCAACACTCAGGGTTAAGCATAGCAACGTAGATGAGCTCTGTGCAGAGATGCAGACCATGATCTATTTCCCTTCAGTTCTGCTTGTACCTTCCAGGTATCCCCAGGAGAGTGGTAGTATTCACAGGAAGGATATGTGTTGAAGGTTGGATCTAGTTCTTTTCCTCAGGAATTTTTCTCCCATGGGTTGCTAGGACACAAATGACTGGGTACTTAAGAGAAACAAAGCACAAGGGTAGAGCCTTTCTCCGTGGCAGGGTGGGGCAAAATTGCCCCTCACGGAAGCAGAGCCTGGTAACGCGAGATTTGGAGAGACTGAAAAGCAAGGGCAGAGGGAGGTCACGCCTTCTTGCTCGGGACCCTCGGAGCTGGACGGTCGGAGCTGCTGTCTGCTGAACCCACGGCCCCTGAGAAGCCAGCGCGGAGCTGCCAGTCTGTCTGCTGTGAGTCTCTGCCCTCTGCCCCATCCGGAGCCGACCTGCCTGCCACCAGCCCGCTCTGAGTTTTCTCCGCTACATTGTAGCGGGGCTTCCCCTGCACGTGGAGACCCCCTTACCGTCCCAGCTCCCTGTGTCCGGGGATCCTGCTGTGGCACCGACACCAGCTGCCCCTCCCGAGGGTCTGTGGAGCAAGGGCTCTCCTCCATCCCTCCCTGCTTCGGGCAGTCGCCATTCGCCGTGTGCTACCTGAGCTCACGCCGGAGCGCCCCCTGCAGCCACCGGGGAATCACCACACCCAGAGCGCCCCTGCAGGCACCGGGGAATCACCGCACCCAGAGCGCCCCTGCAAGCTGTGACTGGAACTGCACCGAAGGGAAAAGGTGCCTGAAGCCGAGCAGGCTGCCACTGGGTTTCTGGTTCTGTTTGTTGGTTAACGTGATAGTTGTTGTTATTTGTTATCCTTTGTTTTAGATAGTAGTAAAGAACTGTTATTCCTATTCCCATATCTTTGCCTGAGAGCCTCTTGATTTCAAATTTATAATAATTCGGAGGGAGAGGGGTTACAGTTTCCCATCCCAAGGGAGGCTCCTGCCTTCCTTAACAGACACCTGTCCTTCAAACCAGGACAATATGGAAGGTGATTTTAAAACAAAATAGCAACACCAAGCAAAAAAAATAAAAGGGGGAAAAAAAAAGAAAAATGTTGGAGCAAACATTTAGATCTTTGCTAAATCCCATAATGAGTAAAGACTCAGGGCAAGATGTGTTTTCATTTATGTTTGTTCCCTTTCTCTTATTGATTTTCTGCTCTGCAAATTCCAAAAGGCAATTTCCAGTACTCTCAAAGGTTTGTTTTCATTATTTTCATGGTTCTCATTATTAGAATGTCTTTGCATGTCTCTACATGTGTTTCTTTTCACAAAAGCCCTGTTAAGCAGGGAAGAGCTATTTCATCACTTCAGAAAGAGGAAACTGAGCCCTGGAGTGGAGGCAGATCTTAAAAACTATCTGGGTATTTGGCATGGCAGGTAAATGCCTGCTGAGATTTCAAGAGTCACTTAATTTTTCTGATATCAGAGTAAATTTGACACACAGCCATCACAAACTTTTGGAGGCCACATTAACATCTTATTTGCTTGTTTTTTCATTTTTTTTAACATCTACTGGCCTTGGACAAATTGCCTGTGGTTGGTATTTCAAAGATCACACCAGACATCTGCAACCCAGATGAGTCCTGGTGTAACAAGTCCTGGGCTAAAGCTTGATTCAAGGTACCCATTCAAATATTCTTTACAAAGATCTGTATCTTCAGTCAGAGCCTGTCCTCATTGTGGCTGTTGCTCAATTGAACATATATATCAGATTAAAAAGAGTCCCAGTTCCCAAATATTGTCCTCAGTAAAGATACCCTTTGCAGAAGACAAATTAATGATCAATTCCAGCTGCCCTGAAGCCATAAAGTTCTTGGTGGGCCTACATTTCCTGAGGCAGAGCTATGAAGAGCTGCCTCCTTTTGTAAAGTAAATTGCTGATTCTTCAAGCTTTCTCCAAGGCTGCCTCCAAGGTTGCTGCTAACAGACTGGCCACACATTTTTCTATCTGGCTTTGTTTCCAGAGGCCTCAGAGGTTTTGCAAATGTCTTCCAGCTTTATGAGGGACCTCTAGTGGGAACTGTAGAAGTGCTGGCTTTATGCACCAGAAGAAAGATTGCCACCTATTCAGCTGTGACACTTCCTGCAGCATCTCTGTGTCTCCTGAGTCCTCATCCAGTCAGCCTAGCTCTTACATGGGGAGGACCAAGAGGAAAAGCAGCTGGAAGTGGTGTCAGCTGGCTAATGAAAGCCATTTACACCTCAAGCAACCACAAGGGAAAATGATGACAGGAGTCTGGCAAAAGTCAAAACAAATGTCTGTAGTACTGAAATTTTATGATGGTGTGACCAAAACTGTCATCTCAAATGCTGTCCATGCATTGCTTTTTCCTTCTGTTTTCACCCACCACAGCCAAAACTGATCTTAAGGACAGAACTGGCTCCACCACTGTGTGTCCAATGGATAAAGATTTTTGTTTTCACTGTCTGCAATTAAACTGCTCTAAAAGACATGCAGTTATATATTTAAAATATTCTTGTCAAGTCATGCTGTGAGGACCAACTTATATGACAGATTGACTTGAATGTGTGTAACAAATGAAGAAGTTGTGGTTTGGATACTTGCAAGGGATATAATGCAAAGTTTAAGTCCTGCAAGGTAATTTTGATGATAATAATTGATCTCTTTGTACAATGAGATTACACACAAAAGCCTTAAAAAACCTTTCCAAACGCTTGGCCACTAGCCTTGATTTGTTGAGATCAGCTGCTTTCAATCTGACCTCAGTCATTTTCCCACTCTTGTAAATTGATTTATATTGGTGCTTAAAAACACACTGCGGTAGGGAGTAGGCACTAATGCTGTAAACAGCCTCATACTTGCTTAATTTTTCACACATCTGCACGTGCACTCAGTTCACTGGAAGGTCTTTTAACAGCCATCAGTTCATGCCTGAGCCTGTTACAGAGGTGACATCTTTAATTGCAAAGGGGGAGAAGACTAAAATAATCGTTTTCCTGACACCCAGTTCTTATCAGCATATATGGAGGCAGTGTGCATCAATACCCACTGCAGACAATAAAGCTCTAACACATGCACTGGAGGTGATACACAGCAGCAAAACACACAGGCACTCACATTATTGTTGAGCTTTTTGTAGTACTCATGCATAGGTTTAACTGTTGGTCAGTTTTTCCATTCTCATTTTGGACTTTAACTTCCGGTTCCTCAACATAACGGAGGAATTGCAACTTTTGGGTAGTTCTACTGTTCTGTTACTTATTGTGATTATGATTCAGAACTGAAGAAATCATTTTATTGTGTTGAAATCCTGCCTCTATGATATGTGTATGTGATTTATAAATATAGTGTGCAATAAATTCAGCAATAATTTTCTTCCAGTTCTGCTTTTTTCCAGGAAGTAAAATAAGAAACAGTTGATGAGCATGAACAACCATTCCTGGACCTCATACAATCTCAAAGAAAGTGATATGTAGATGCAAGGATAGGTTTACCTGAGCACAAATCTGCATTTCCTGTCAGCCTTCTAATTCATTGCTGACATATATAGCTAAAGCCCTTCAGAGCGAATTCCAACACTGTTAAAGCCAGAGGAAATTTTTCTTGCAGTTTCAGGGATATAAAATTTTCACCTCTCTGTTGTAAATTTCAAACTTACTAGATATGCAGAATAGGGGGGGGGCAGGGAGGGAAGGAAAAAAAAATCTCAAATTAAAAGATTTCTAAGTTATTTGTGAGAATTATTTCCAAGTCAGATTTCTTAAGGCATTTTAATGCTGATCACCACAGTTGTCATTGGAACCAAGCAATTACACAACTTGGATAAGCAGCAAGGAGAGATCCTAGAGAAATGTTGTGGAAGTTCCACCTCAGCACACAAAGCAGTAGAAATACAGCCTTCCTTGGCATGTCTGCTCTTAAAAAAAAATGAAGCTCTTTTTTTGCACATCTCATGCAGTTTGTCTCTGGCTTCAGCAGCATTGCATAGGGCACATAAGTGCAGAATTTTGTCCTAATAATTAACCATGCTGGCCTCAGGTTATGTCACTTGCCCCTGCAGTAACATCAGTGCCTGTATTCAAAAGGCATGAACTTCAGGACTTTCCTGTATTTCCCAAAGCAGAGTTCAAAGTCAGTCAGTAAACATTAAAAAAGAGGACATCAGAGTCCCAAAATTTAACAAAAAGCTCCACCAGAAGCGCACATAACTTCATCTGTTTTCCTTTAACAAAAGAAGACAGCTTTCTTTCATCACGCATGTTTAAGACCTCTGATAAGCTGCTGGTTTTTTTCTGATTCTTCGGTTCTTTGCTGTGTGTGCAAGGATACTGTTGCAAAGTTTGTTTGCAGTCTCACTGCACTTTTGTGAACACAATTAACAGCACACAAGTATGGGGGCTGCCAAAATTGTTCAGGTACTGCAAAGCATCAAGACAGGCCACCTTGATTCTTCCCCTCTTGGGTCCCACTGCATCCCAGAGAGTGGAGGACAAGCATAGGAGTGCAAGAGTGAGGCAGGACACCCCTCCACCTCTGAAAAAAGCAGGCACAGACCCCATCACTTACCTGGAAAGCATCATTCATTTTGCAGTGCTGTGAGACCATGTTGCAGAGGCAGCGATGCCCACCCAGGGAGGCCCCTTCACTACAGCAGGTGAAGCCTCCTGACCTAACTGCAGTGGCCAGAGATCTGTGCAAAGGTATTTAAAGTGGAGCAAGCAAGGCAAAGCCATCCCCTTGCCCAGCTCCCTCCCCTGGACAGCACGCCAAGGGGGCGTTCTCCCTGCATGCCCACCCCACCCACCCACCCCTGGCACACAGACCAGCTGCTCCACACCAGCCATCCCCTGCGAGTCCCACACCTGCATGGAGCAACTCACCAGCAGTGTTTCTATCTGCACCCAACGTGGAGGAGTGGTATGCTCCGAATCAACAGCCTTCCTCCTCCTGCTCAACATCAGCTGTTTTAATTTCTTCACGTCAACACATCGTTTTCAGTTCAGCCTCCTGCCCGTTCCTTCCCACTGCAGCTGCGTGTTCAGCCTCAGGTGGGATTCCCATTGGGGTCACTCCCCTTGGGCAGACATCAGACGTCCTCCAGGATGTGTTCTTTGGATGTCAAATGCCAGGCACAGAAGTCTCTGGCAAAGTACAGCAGCTGAGGGATTTGTCCTTCAGTAGGGCCCCCATGGCTGCTTCCAAAGAGGTCAGAGAGCAGGAGACATCGCTCCACTCACCAGACATTGGAGAGAGACACCCTGTACAAGGGAAGCATGAGACAGGAGTTAGCTGCTGTCGTGGGGTAACCTTAGGTGGGATTTCCAGTGCAGAAGGAAGGAGGTGAAGCCAGAACTGACGTATCCAAAAGGAGGTATTACAGTTTCCGCCTCCAGAACTCATAAAACCAGGAGGGGATCTGAAGAAGCCCTCTTTTAGACTTCCGGCTGATGGAGAAAAGACGTCACTCTGTCCCCTCCACGCCGTCTGGTGTGGTCCGTCCAGGCCACGTGATTGGGCTGCTTGCCGAGATGGCGCGGAGGGGGAGGGGGAGCGGGGGAGCTCGTGCCAGCCTTTCAGTCCCTCACAGCGGCTCCATGCGAGAGGGAGCCAGGTCGGCTCTGCTCGGCTCCGCCCGAGCCGAGAGAGGCTTCATTCTGTTGTCCCAGGCCGAGGTGACTCAGCCTTACCGACCTCGCCCCGCCTTGCCGGGCCGGGCCGGCTCCCTGTGGCACAGCCCAGTGCGGGAGAGGGCTCGGGCCGGGCCCTCCCCCTTCAGCTTAGACACAGCTTGGATGGAGAACGACACAGACGAACTCCTCTCCCTCAGCTCAAACGCTGGGAATGTTACACTCAAACAGCACGGGTAGAGGTCATGTGACCATCGCCCGGCCAAAAGACAAATTAACCTTTTCAATATCAGGATGGAACTTGAAAACATCCGTTTTCCCCTACACAGAAAAAGAAAGGATGAAGATACCTACAAAAGGTACGACATAAAGACTCCAAGTTAATGAATGAAGCAAGGCCTATATCCAGGGAAGGAGGAGATGAGGAGTGCCTAATCTTTGGGGCTGAAAACGTCTCTTGTAAAGACATGTTGATAAACTCGACTATAATATTCCCTGTAATATATGAACAATAGTCTAAAAGAGTGAAAAAGGGGGAATGTAATGTTCTAGCTACAGCCAGCAGGCTAAGACTCTTGTATAAAGATTCATCGCCCTGGGAATAATAGAAGAAGACTTATGTTGCTGATAATGAGAAAAGGGGATTTTGTTGCCGCTGTAATAGAACTATTCATCCTCAAAAGAGTACCTCAGCGACCATCATATGCCCGCTGTAGTGGTCCTGGGAAAGCTACTTAAGTGGGAGGGATTTTCCAGAACAAGGAGATCTTTTCCTTCTGGGCAGCTGCTTGTATTGAGGCTGAAAACCATAAGAACTGTATTTCTTATGGGGGAAATCAACATAGTAAAGCAAGAGAAAACTTCTCTCCCTACATGAACTGAGAAAAGACTATTCCAGAAGTGGTAAAGTAACTGAAAGTCGAAGTGTTGTCTTTTGTATGGTCAGTGGGAAAGAAATGGAGAGGTGGGGGGCAGGGGGGGAGGGGGGGGGGGAGGGGGGAGAAGGGTGTTCTAAAGGCTTTGTTCTGATTCCTGATTTTTATTATTCTCTTTTTTTAAGTCTGTTAAATTTTCTTTATATCCCTTAAAGTGTGAGTCTACTTTGCCTAGTATTAATCCTTATCTCACAACAAGAATCAGGTAAATTTTGCAAAGTGTGCTGGCATTTAGCCAGGAACTCAAATAGGCGAATTAAAACCACTACAACTGCATGAACCTTACACTGGGATATGAACCAGCACATGGAGAAAGGGAATAAGGTAAAGGAAGAAAGGGAGCAGGAAAGAGTAGGTCAGAGCTCCAAGGCAGGAAGATGTAGAACTGCAGATGATGTACATGTGCTTGCATATAGTGTCGGCCATGGAAAGCACAAGAGGAACAGGGTGGGGCACATAAATGATTTCAGGAAAGGTTAGTAGAGTATTGATATGAAAGAGCCCAGATTTGGTTTAATAAGAGTCACCAAAGGAGGTAAAGGAAATTGGAAAGCTGTAGCCCAATATCAGAGGGCAGGTGAAAAAAATGGAGCAACTAGGCAAGTTGCTTCATCTTGCTATTTGGGAAGATGAAGTCTTACAGAGACAAATTGTGTCAAGGCAGGTAATCTTGCTATATATTAATGATGAAGACAAAATCTCTTTACAGTTATTTTGTCCTTGAGGGAAGCTTTACTACACACACCTGTGCAAACTCAGGTTGGTGAACACTAGCAAAGACTTTCTGTGAATTGTTCATGCATACAAAATCTAGTAGCCTTAGAATGGAGAAACTGAGTGGAGCCATTTTCATGGTTCTCAATCCAAATCCCTGTTGGACCCCATGACTCTAGGGCCAGAATCCATCCCACTGAAATTACCAAATATATAACATGCATCTGAAGTAACTCAGAGTTTTGGGTGCAAATACATAGCTTTTTCAGAAGAGCTGCTTCTTTTTGCTTCCTGAAACTGCATGCAGGGATAGAAAGTTAATTTCTGAAGTGATCAGCAAGCCTGTGGTATGGGCTGGCAGGTCAAGATAGACAGCCAGATGTGATGTACACTAAACACACTGGACCCTGCTGACATGGCTGTAGGACGGGGCAAGGAAAGGTGGAGCAATAGGGGAAAGTATCCCCAGTAATTGCCAGCAGTACTGGTTTTTCAACTACTCAGCCAGGAAATTCATTACAGTAGCCAGTATTTTGGGTCCTGTGTTTGTGCAGCACAAGGCACAGCCCTACACATGATAGGGACACTGAAGGCCACCTTGGAAAAAAATAACAGTGAGATGAGGATGGTGGCAACACTGATTATAGTTCCTGGGCAGGACAAGACAAACTCCAGCAACTAGTCTTGTTTACTTTCCCCACACACCATGCCTTGCCCCCTGGTTTATTTTTCAGTGAGATAAACTCTCTGTTTATGCCTTCCTCTTTCTTTACTTCTTCCTTCTCTTTTCACTAATCTTTTATGTCTCTTTTACTTCTTTGTGGTTTTACGTGTTTTTGGTCTTTGTTCCTTCCCTTTCTCCATCCCTTTTCTTACATATGTTAACTCTACCCAATGGTAATGGCAAGACAAAGTGAAATATCAAATATCCAAAATACCGCTCATGCCAAATCTTTGTAATTATCTATTTTGCCTCCTCCTACCCCCTGCTTTTTGTATTTATTTTGCAAGTTTCTCTCTTACCCTTGTTACACAACCATAGCAATATCACCAGTGTATTGCCACTAGTTCACTGTTCAATCAGTCTGCACTGTCAGAGGTTGTCTGATAGCAAAAGGCACTGGCTGGAGGAAGAAAATCTCCATCTTGCCAGGAGGAATTCCCAAATTCTCTTGTTTTGGAGCAAAGTGGTGTGTGGGGGTGTGTGAGTGTGTGTGTGTGTCCAGTGGTTACTCCAGGATTATGCAATTGCATCAGTATCTGTTACCTTGGGCCATTTCAGAGTCCAAATTGCTGGAGCTTTCCTGTCCTCTTTGAAGTACCAGTTCAGTGAACCAAGCATGGGTTCATCCCCCTGCAGTGACACTGCCAACCAGGTTTTCCCACTCGGGTTTCAAGTTTCCTCATGTTCCTGATTCCCTGGCCCGTGTGAGCACCTGAGCTTTAAGTCTGTTAGTCCTGCTCTGGGCTTTTGCTGCAGCACCGTGCAGCCCCTCTCCTTTCTATCATAGGCAGATACACACTGATGACCTGCCTTGCCTTTGCCTAAAAACACACGTTCTCCCTCAAAAACACAATTTCTTTGGGTACACACACACACACACACACATGTACATAGCACATGCAGCCCTTTCTGGCTGTGCTCTCAGCCACAGCTCACAGGGCTCTTTGCACTGAAGTTGGCAGACTCCCCTGGCCAGCACGATGCGAGTTCAAGGGGCCACGGACTTTGGCTGCTTTTCAGACTGTTCTTTGCCACCCATTTGCATAGTGGCGGCTTCCCTGGAGCTGCGAGTCTGTGTTTGGGCGAGGATGTCCCTTCCTGTGCCAGGACACTGGGCCTATCCTTGGCCTGCAGCTCCCTGCCTTCCCTGCTGGTTCGGGATATCCCAGTGCATGTGAGGGAGCAGTGAGCAGTGGAAGGGGGATTTTCTAATGAAAACACAAACTGGTGGGAAAAGTTCCCAAATGAGGATTCCATGAGTATCTTAGGTGGTCTCTGTGTGTGTGTGTGTGTGTGTGTGTGTGTGTGTGTGTGCATGGCAGGAGGCAATCCCCCTTATCCATATCGTGTATGCATTTACCAGAGGTTTCAGGGTAGCTCTCCTTTACACCCCAGACAGGCAGCATTTCCTCGCACCTCCCTCTGCATCATGGTGGCAAAGCCGCCCAGCCGTAGAGCCCACTGCAGAGCCGGGCTCCCCGACACCTCAAGGCTATTTTGGCTGCACCCCCATCCATCCCTCCTCCCCGGTGGATTTCCGTGGCTCCTTCCTTCCGGGGCGCAGGTGGCCGGGAGGTGGCACTGTGTCCTCACGACAGAGGCGGCTGGCGGGAGCGGGGGACGCCGGCTGCCCCCGCTGCCTGCCCTCCCCGGGAGTAGGGGGGATCCGCTTCCCAGCCTGCGCAGGCATCACCCAAACCCTCTCCTACCCCTCCTGCCAGGGACCACCGCTTCGGAGGAGCCGGGAACAAACCATCCCCCACCCAAAAAATTCAGCTAACCAAAAAGTGGCGCTGGGGGTACGCGGGGGGGCAGCCCGGTGTGATTTATCCCCCGGGACTGTGACGGACGCACAGCTCGTGGCCGCACAATGGGGCCCCCCGGCAGAGCCGGCAGCGAAGGGCTCTGCTCCGCGGGCGCGGAGGGCAGGGGAGCAGCCCGGCGGGACCCGCGGGAGCTGCGGAGGGGCGAGCGGGACGGGGCGGCGCGGGGAAAAGCTGCCTCGGCGGCTGGTTTGGTTTGGGTTTGTCTTTTTTTTTTCCTCTGTTGTTTTTTTTTTTTTTTGCAGCCCTATATGCAACCTGTCACTTCAGGTTAGCACAAGACCTGATGTAGCTCATTAGCATGAGCTGTATCTAACATGCTTAAAACCTCTAATTATTTATTATGCCCTAATTGGCAGCCCAAGAAATGTCTGCAAAGCTATGAGTGTTCATCCCAAGAAGCCTTTCAAGGAGAATTCAGCAGTGTCCCTGGTCAAATGTCATTTTTAATTCTTCATTGGGGCACAGACTTTATTCCTCTGGTAGACGATACAACACCAAGAAAACTCAAACTTGCTATCCTGATAACCAGCGTCCTCTGTCCGGGGCAGGGTGGGCAACAATTACTCAAGAATAAGGTTTAATGCTAAAGTTCTTATTTCCATAAAGGGACGCTTAGGAAAAGGCATTAAAGTTTAGCAAGTATGCAAAAATGCAAGCACACGGTCATTAAAAATTACTTACCTGAAGGAACATCTCGCCTTTTCAGGAGAAAATCACTTTCCTGACTTCTGAAAGTAGCAAATTTTGAAAATTATATTCACATGGAAACTGTTTCAAAATAAGTTTCCCTCTCTGGGGTTGACCCCCCTACACACTGTTCCAAGTGCCTTTTTTTCTCCCCTTCCAAGTCTGTATTATGTTTCTTCGGGCCACACCAACTATTTATCTTTATTCTTTCTCTCATTCATTATTCTCTCTCCCTCTTTTTATTTCCCCCCTTCCTTGTGTGTGTGGCTTCTCGGTCTGATCTGTAGCTTGTTACCACCCACTGCACGCTCTCTCCTGCAGCCAAGGTGTTTCTATACAAACTTCAACGTCCAGTTGTCATATTAATTATTACACTGAGTAATGACTGAAATAGTCAAAATAAGGGGAGACCCAAGAGAGCTTTTTCTTGCTGCTCAAAGATTCAGCAAAGAAGCCTTGCAACAAAGCACTAATTGGTCCTCAGAAATACTCTGACAAGGCATGGAAGATAGGTTTCATAAAGCCCAGCAATTGTGAAGGGGGAAAAGATCCTTGAATAGACCCCACGCTTCTTTTCTAAACTCTCTTGCTGAGCAAAAAATGGACTGCTTCTTGAATACTGGACTGATCTTGAATGCTATACCCAGCAGAGAAAAAAATGCACCATTTATTGTACGTATTTTTCCAGCTATTCATGTGTTCTATGTGGAGAATAAGATGGTTTTGTTTACCATGAACGACCTTTTACTTTATTTTCACTCTTGGGGGGGAAGCTGGAAAGGCAAGGGGGAGGGCAAGGGGGAGGGCGAGGGGAGGGAGAGCAACACGTGCCCAAATCCAGACGAGCTGCCTACTGTAACAAAATGGAGTATAACAAATCCTACAGAAGTCCCGAATGTATCGATTCTTTGAAGATCTACATAGATTAATGACTTTTGTTCTGCTTTTCCAGGACAGCATTTAATCATAATGTAAATGGCCTTTAAAAAAGAAAATAAGTGGGAAGGGGAAAAAAAGCATACCAGAGTTGGTTTAAAAAAAAAAAAATAAAAGGCAAGGACTTCAAAACACCTCATGAGTGTGGCTACAATTTAGACACACAAAAAAAGTCACTAGAAAATGACAGTTCAAGATTTTAAAATAAATAAATGAATAAATAGATACCAAAATAAAAGTCCAAATGAAAAGGACAAGGACTAATTATCATTATATTAGAATTAAGAATTTTAAGGTGCAGGTGCAGGACTGTGCATATGAGTGGGTGGATGTGGGGGATCTTGGAACAAAATTTATTATCTAGGAATCTGGTCCCTTACTCTGCGCAGTGAGCACACAGAGGAGCTGGTGAGATTGGAATGACCTCAGACACGAGGGGTGAGTTCCTTCTCCAGTGGCAGTGGGTGGAAAAGGACCATGATGAGACAAGGGAGGAAATGGCTCTGCCCCCCTCGTCCATCCCTCCCACACACACACACCCTGACCCAGGGTAGCCAAATGGGTACAGGGCCACAGAGGCACAATTACATGAGTTACACTTGATGACCTCTGGGACTCGAAAACCCGGCCTCTCTGTTAGGTCCCTGGTACGGTCTTATGTACCTAGCAGGTATCCACTTGGGTCCTTTAGGTGTGGACACACAGGCATAGCCTCACCCCCAGATGATCAGTGGGAGGGGCCCTTCGACTTCATGGGTCTCCGGGTCCCTCACCAGCACCGACAGATGTTCTTTTAATTTAGAGTTAGCCGAATTAGAGAAGTGCCGGTAAACAGGGGGGACGGGCTCTTCCTGGGTAACATTCAAAAAATTGATTGTGAAGAGCGCCTTCCAGAGTTGCTCAATGGGCGATTTTTTCTCTGCACCTCCCTGCTGCTGGTAGAGGACTCTTTTGAGTGTTCTATGAGCCCTCTCCACGATAGCCTGACCTGTTGGGGAGTGGGGAATCCCGGTGACATGGGTAACTCCCCACTCCTGGAAGAACTTACGTAAATGAGACGAGGCGTATGCCAGACCGTTGTCAGTTTTTACCTGCTTGGGGGTCCCTAAAATAGAAAAGGCCTTTAGGAAATGCTTTGTTACGTCCCTTGCCTGCTTGCCCGTGTGGGCGGAGGCAAACATCGCATGGGAAAACATATCAATCGATACATGTACGTACTTGAGTCTACCAAACTCACTTATGTGAGTGATGTCCGTTTGCCATATGTCACAGCTGGCCAGACCTCTGGGGTTTACCCCCGGATTCATCGATGGAATCTGATAGGTCTGGCAGCTGGGACATGTCGCCACAATCGCTCTCGCCTGCTCCAGAGGTCGATGGAACATCCTTCGGAGGGCGGGAGTGTTCTGATGGTAGAACTGATGGCTTAACTTGGCCTGTGCGAAGGTGTCAGGTGTATTTGCCATTTTTACTTGCGTGGCCATCGCCAAGGCGTCCGCCCTGCGGTTCCCCTCACTGATGTATCCTGGGAGGTCTTGGTGTGACCTCACATGCATAACGTGAAATGGCTGCTCTCGGTGGGACAACAGGTACACTAGCCTCGAGAGCAATCCAAATGATTTTTGGTTAGATACCTCCTTTAGCAAACTGTGTTCAGCCCTGGCAGTTATCCCGGCCATGTACGCCGAATCCGTGACCAAATTGAGGGGTTCCTGGAACCTCTCAAAAACTCTGACAACGGCCGTAAGTTCTGCAATTTGTGGGGATCCCACCGCCACATGGACCTCACATTCCCACTTCTGGGTCCTTGGGTCCTTCCAAGTCAAGACTGACTTGTGAGAGGACCCTGAGCCGTTGGTAAAAATGGTCAGAGCATTCAAAGAACTTTACTTTGCATGAATTTTGGAGCCAAATTGAAATTCGTATTAAAAAGATGATGTTTTAGTTTCTTTCCTTTAATTTTCCCGGGATAACTGTCCAGTGCGAACTGGAGGTACTCATTGGTCTGGACCAACTTGTCCAGATCCTCATCACGCCAGGGGACACGTATGCATGAAAAGTCACACCCCGCAAGGGTGCAGAGCCTGGTCCTCGCTCTTGATATCAGAGCGGCCACCACCTCTTGTGGCGTCGTGATACTCTTGGATGGTGTATGAGGGAGGAACACCCACTCTCTTATCAAGAGGGAGTCCTTCAACTTCCCATCCTACTGAAAAATGAGTCCGTGAAAGTTTGGTACCTGTCCCAAGATGACAAACTGAAAAGGCAGTTCCAGGGCCATCCGGCGGGCGTGCCAGGAGGAAAGAGCCCACTGCACCTTACCTATGGCTTCTCTGGCATCCGCTGTGATGGTCGTTGGTGAATCCAGTTCCTCGCTGCCCTTCAGCAGGATGAACAAGGGGGCCATCGTCAGCCCCAGCAGAGGACGTACCCAGTTGACCGATCTGCACAGGCGGTGGAGATCTCAGAGGGTCTTCGGGTTGTCCTCGATGGCAAGCTGTTGGTGCGCAACGGTCCGTTCACCGATGCGGATGCCCAGATATTTCCACGGTAAGGTGCGCTGGACCTTGTCAGGATGGATGACAATCCCAGCACGTTGGATGGCACTCACAGTCATGTCAAGTGTCTGTTGCAGGTACTCCTCCGCGGGGGCACAAACCAAAATATCATCCATATAATGGTATATGATTGCCTTAGGGAAGGCCTTGCGGACTGGTATTAAGACCCCAGAGACGTACCACTGGCAGAGCACGGAGGAATTTTGCATCCCCTGGGGGAGGACTCTCCAATGGTAACACTTCTGGGGGGCCTCCCTGTTTATGGAAGGCACGGAGAAGGCAAATCGTGGTGCGTCCCGGGGGTTCAGGGGAATACTAAAGAAACAATCTTTAATGTCGATCACGATGAGTGGCCATTGTCGGGGGAGTGTTGCCAGCGATGGAAGGCCGGGTTGGAGGGGACCCATTTCCACAATGACCTTATTGAACTCCCTAAGGTCGTGGAGGAGCCTCCACCTGTCTCCGCCGGGCTTTTTAATCACAAAGACAGGGAAGTTCCAAGGGCTGTCAGATGGAACAGTGTTGCCCTTGGAAAGCTGCTCCTCCACAAGGGACTCTAGGGCGCTGAGTTTTTCTTTTGTGAGGGGCCACTGCTCCACCCACACTGGCTTGTCGGTGGTCTAGGACAGCGGTGGTGTGGTGATGTGGGGGGCGTGCCTCGCAGTGACCCTGGCTAGAAATCCTCCAATGACTTGGGGATTTTGAGCCGAGTCCCCCATTGGGAAAGTAGGCCCCGCCCCCAGAGGGTAAACCCAGACGGCATGACAAAGGGTCTTACTGTCGCCGAGTGGCCGTCTGGTCCCTCTATCAAGATGTTACGTGAGCTTCTTTGTAATGTGGCTGCTCCCCCTATGCCTGAAATCTTTTCAGTGGAGGGCTGAAGCCCCCACTGGTATGGCCACTCGGATTCGGAGATGATTGTTACGTCCGAACCTGTGTCGACCATTTCCCTGATGTGTGCCGTTGCTTTACCATTAGTGAGCTTGCATGAAAGGGATGGCTGGTTTGTCCCTAGCACCTGCGTCCAGCAGACAGTGGGTGTCCTCCGCTGCCGTGGAAAGTCTGGTGGTAGGATAATTGCGTGAGCCAGCCACTGCTCCCTTGGAATAAACCAGGGAGCATTGTGGCAGGCAGCTGTTATCTGGAAAGTCTGTCCGGGAGTTATAGCTATCACTTGGGGGAGGACAAAAAGTCCAGGTGGTCCTCTTGTAGAGTCCCCCACCACAAGGATTTCTGTCCTTTCAAAGATGTCACCGCGCAAGAACAGCTTGTATAACTGGAAGTCTGTTGTTGTGACGTGTTGGGGAGCCGCACTCACCAGGTCTAACTTTTTGTCCTGTGTCCCCAGAAGGCTCCCTCTCTCCGCTGATGTGGGGGCAGTTGGTCTCACCGGAGCAGCAGGCTCTTCAGTGGAGTCAGCATTTAATTTGTTGTCACAGCGCGGTGCTATTCCACGCTCCACTGCCCGTTTCCCCGGGGATGACAGCATGGGCAGTGCGCCGCTCCAGGACCTGTGGGAGACTTAGAACAAGGATGGTTAAACTTCCGGGGCTGTGGACAGTTCCGTGCGATGTGGTGCGGACTCCCACAGTTGTAGCATTTCATTTTTTTACTTGGTTCAGTCTGGGGTGCTGCAGCAGCAGTGAGTCTCTTGGGATAAGGTGCTCGGACAGGAGGAGGAAGGGAAGGGGTTGGCTCGGCGGTGACCTCTGCACAAGCTTCAACCATGATTTCTATGGTTGGCTTGGGGAATTTGGGGAGAGCTTTGAGGACAGCTTTGCGCTCCGCATTGGCATTTGCAAAGGCCAAGGACCGGAGTAATTTACGTTGGTTGGCTGGGTCCTCCTCTTGTTTAACTAGAGCCGCTTTTAATCTCTCTATGAAATCTAAGAAGTTCTCATTGGGCCCTTGCTTGATGGCCGCGTACCCTTCCGATGGAATGGCGGCTGATGGGAGGGTCATAAGGGCCCTCAATGCCGCCTGCTGTATGTCCTTTAAAACTTTCATGGGAATTTCCGCGGCCTGCCTTCCCCCTTTTTCGAGGTCACCCTCACCACATAGGTGGTCCATTGTAAGGTCAGCTAAGTCAGGGTGCCTCCTATAGTTTTCCAACAGCTCCTCTAACAACTGGCGCCACGCACGTTCCCATATCCAATACTGCGTGTCTAGCAGGATGCTATTCATAATTGTTTTCACATCCTCTGGCACGAGTAGGTTGGACTGGAAGGTTGCTTTGAGCATCCCGTGGCAAAGGGGTGACTCCAGCCCATAATCCCCCACCATTTTACACAGGTCCTTTAAGTTGTTAAACAAAAAAGGCTCCCATTTGGGATTGTGTCCCCCCCTGCTGCAGTGCACCAGAAAGGCTGCAAGGCCCTGTTCCCCCTCCGTGGCCCAGGCTGCGGCCTCCAGGCCGCCGGGTTCTCGGTAGTCTCAACCCTGGTAGGCCCGGGCCTGGTTCCCAGCCTGGGCATAGGCTTCAGGCTCTGGACCTCCGGGTTTAGGATTATGGGAATCGGAGGCGTGCCGGCGGAGCAGCAGCTGGAGCCAATCGGGAGCCGGGGCCGGCGGACCGGGAGCCTAGAGCAGCTCCTCGGGGGACCCCGGGGGAGCAGCTCTTCGGGGGAGCCCGGGGGAGTCCGGCAGCGCCGGCCAGCTGGGTAGCGGCGGCTGGGCCGTGCCTGCCCTGCGGGCTGCGCCAAGCAGAGCCAGCGGGGCAGCAGCAGCGGCGGCGCTCGGCAGACTGTCCGCGGGGAAGGCGGCAGCGGTGAGTGAGGGATCAGAAACCGCGTGGGTTTGGGACGGGTAAGGGCCCGGCGCGGATACACGCTTCGACGCAGCTGCGATTGTGGGACCACCCAAGGGGCGCAGTACGCGAGGGGAAGAGCGCTCGGGGGAGGAGTCACGGGAGGAGCCTGAAGATAGACTGTCACTTAGATTGGCAGGGACTTTTGCGCCACGGGCCATGCGGCCGGCGCCATCTTTGGCATGGTCGCCATTTTGCAAAGTAAAACTTGGGGGGGGGAGCAACTGGGTCTGGGGACATGGGTAAAAGGGTTAGGGAAAGGTCCGGTGCAGGGGGGCCCTCCCTAGGGCAGCTGGGGCGCGGCGCAGATAGCAGAGGGTCAGGGTGGAGGCAGGATCTCTGCTTCTCCGTGGGGCTACCCTGCTCGTCGGGGAGCGATACATGCCACAGTTCCCACTGCTCTAGGGAAGAAGGGTAGGGTGGACAGGGTACAGGGGCAGACGGGGCAGGAGGAACTGGGGTCTCAATTTTTCCCTTTTCCCGATCACCCAAAGAATCATAAATTAAAATCAAAAGAGAAAAGAATTTCGAAACCCTCGGCTCCCTTGATCTAACTCTTTCAGTTAATTTTTCCCCAGTCTCGTCCCAGAACGAAAGCTGCAAAACCGATGTAACAGAAACAGAAGGGAAGTGAACAAAAACCCACCGAATAAAATGTTTTAACAGAACCTTATTAAAATCCCCTTTACCTAAAACAAGGGTTGCTTTAACTTGGAGGTAAACCTCCCTTTGCAGGTGGCTGAGCTTAACTCCCATCTTTCCGCATATCAAAAAGCCCCAAAACCCAGGAAAACGGCAGCAACACAAAAAGCGCAAGAAAAAGGGAGGGGGGTGCCGGGGAGCCCCGCACTTACACTACCGAACTGGACCCTTGTGATCCCCGTGCGAGTCTACCTATGTAGGATTTCTCTCTTCTTCCTCACCGGGTCCCTGACTCCGGTCCCGCTCCTTCAGCACCAACAAAAAGCTCCTGGGATTCAGTTTCCACCCAGCGGAGGCTCCTCAATTCCTCTTGCATCCCTGACGCTTTCTCTTCTCTCCCGAGGAGTTTTCTTGGCTTCCCCTTCCGACAGTTCTTGTAAAACCGAGAGCCTGTCAGGTGGGGCAGTGGCAGCACCGAAGGCGCTCTCAACTCCGAAGAGCCAAGGACACTCTGCAGGAACCTGTGGATGACCACAGGTCACTGTTCAGGGCGCCATCTGTCACGTCCTGCTTGTTCGGGCCAGGCAGCTGCCCACCAGGGTTTTGAGCAGCAGCCCTGCGGCGACTACGACCAAGCGTCCCTGGCTCAGGCAGGCACAGGTTCACCGGCATCAGGAGTTCAGTTTCCCTTGCCGAGGGCTGTGTCTCCACTATAGGTAGACACTGTATCTGAATCGTTGGAAAGGCTGGGGAGGGATCTCTTGGCGCAGAGTAAAAGATACCCTGTATCGAGGAGATGACAGCTCTCTGGGCGTCTGAGTCTGAGAGACCCAGGGCTCAGCCTGCACCAGACTTTTATTATGAGGGTGTGTCTTGGTTTGAAGGACAGGTGTCTGTTAAGGAAGGCAGGAGCCTCCTTTGGGATGGGAAACTGTAACTCTTCTCTTTCTGAATTATTATAAATTTGAAATCAAGAGGCTCTCAGGTAAAGATATGGGAATAGGAATAACAGTTCTTTACTACTATCTAAAACAAAGGATAACAAGTAACAACAACTATAACGTTAACTAACAAACAGAACTAGAAACTCAGTGGCAGCCTGCTCGGCTTCAGGCACCTTTTCCCTTCGGTGCAGTTTCAGTCACAGCCTTCAGGGGCGCTCTGAGTGCAGTGATTCCCCGGTGGTTGCAGGGGCGCTCTGGGTGTGGTGATTCCCCGGTGGCTGCAGGGGCGCTCTGGGTGCGGTGATTCCCCGGTGCCTGCAGGGGCGCTCCGGCGTGAGCTCAGGTAGCACACGGCGAATGGCGACTGCCCAAAGCACGGAGGGATGGAGGAGAGCCCTTGCTCCACAGACCCTCGGGAGGGGCAGCTGGTGTCGGTGCCACAGCAGGATCCCCGGACACAGGGAGCTGGGACGGTAAGGGGTCTTCACGTGCAGGGAAAAACCCCGCTACAATGTAGCGGAGAAAAACGGGCTGGTGGCAGGCAGGTCGGCTCCGGATGGGGCAGAGGGCAGAGACTCACAGCAGACAGACTGGCAGCTCCGCGCTGGCTTCTCAGGGGCCGTGGGTTCAGCAGACAGCAGCTCCGACCGTCCAGCTCCGAGGGTCCCGAGCAAGAGGGCGTGACCTCCCTCTGCCCTTGTTTTTCAGTCTCTCTAAATCTCGCGTTACTAGGCTCTGCTTCTGTGAGGGGTAATTTTGCCCCACCCTGCCACGGAGAAAGGCTCTACCCTTGTGCTTTGTTTCTCTTAAGTACTCAGTCATTTGTGTCTTAGCAACCCATGGGAGAAAAATTCCTGAGGAAAAGAACTAGATCCAACTTTCAACATTCTCCACCCCGAATTTTTTTCCCATGCAAACACCTTACATCAAATTTAAACTTTCGAGGTATATACATACATGTAGATACAGATACAAGCACAGTGTCATAAGTAGTTCATCTTAAAACAAGATTTCTTTGAGGTATGCATCGGGTCTCTCCATCCTTTTGCATCACCCACCAGGTGCAGCCCGGTCCCTGAGCAAAGACAACCCCCCGGATGGGATTGTCTTTACTTGAGGCAGAGTTTACTCAAACAGTCTTTCCTAGCATACCTCTCATGTGTACTACTGGAACTTTATCTCTATCTGTTGTTCGCAAGGGGTCAGAGTGGGCAGGCCCGGCCCGGCTGGAGGAACTTCGGGTGTTCACTAACTATGTGGCCTTTGCCAAATTAGTCTCTCAGTTCTTGAACGTCCCCCCACCCAGTGCTTTCAAGGTGGTTTTGAGCAGGCTATTGTACTGTTCAACTTTCCCAGCTGCTGGTGCATGATAAGGGATATGGTACACCCACTCGATGCCATGTTCTCTAGCTCAGGTGTTTATAAGGCTATTTTTGAAGTGAGTATCATTGTCGGATTCAATTCTCTCGGGGGTACCATGTCTCTAAAGAACTTGTTTTTCGAGGCCCAGGATGGTGTTCCGGGCAGTGGCATGAGGCACAGGGTAGGTCTCTAGCCATCCTGTGGTGGCTTCCACCATTGTGAGAACATAGCGCTTGCCTTGGCGGGTCTGGGGCAGTGTGATGTAATCAATCTGCCACGCTTCTCTATACTTGTATTTGGACCACCGTCTACCATACCATAGAGGCTTTACCCGCTTGGCCTGTTTGATCGCAGCGCACGTCTCACAATCATGGATCACTTGGGAGATACTGTCTATGGTTAGGTTCACCTCTCGGTCTCGTGCCCACTTATAGGTGGCATCTCTGCCTTGGTGGCTTGAGGCATCATGGGCCCATCGGGCTAGGCACAGCTCTCTTTTGTGTTGCCAGTCTAAATCTATCTGTGCCACCTCAATCTTTGTGGCGTGATCTACTTGCTTGTTGTTCTGGAGTTCTTCGTTAGCTTGGCTCTTAGGGACATGGGCGTCTACATGGCGGACTTTTACGGGTAGCTTCTCTACCCGAGTGGCAATGTCTTTCTATTCATCAGCTGCTCAGATTGGCTTTCTTCTACACTGCCAGTTGGCTTTTTTCTACTTTTCCAGCTAACTTTATAGAGCATTGGCTACCATCTACGAATCGGTGTAGAGATAGAGCTTTGGCCACTTCTCTCTCTCAGCAATGTCTAGGGCCAGCTGAACAGCTTTGAGTTCAGCAAATTGGCTCGACTCACCTTCTCTTTCAGTGGCTTCTGCAACTTGTCGTGTGGGGCTCCACACAGCTGCTTTCTACTTCTGGTTCATCTCTATGATGCGACAGGAACCATCAGTGAAAAGGGTGTAGCACTTTTCTTCATTTAGCAGTTGACTATATGGTGGAGCCTCTTCAGCCCGGGTCACTTGTTCTTGCTCTTCTTCATCAGTGAGACTAAAACTCTCACTTTCTGGCTAGTTCGTAATTATTTCTAGGATCTCAGGGCGGTTCGGATTTCCAATGCGGGCGCGCTGTGTGATAAGTGCGATCCACTTACTCCATGTGGCATCGGTGGCGTGGTGGGTAGAGGGAGCTTTTCTTTTGAGCATCTACCCTAGCACTGGTAGTCGAGGTGCCAGGAGGAGTTGTGCTTCAGTGCCAATTACTTCGGAGGCGGCTTGAACTCTTTTATAGGCGGCCAAGATTTCTTTCTCTGTGGGGGTGTAGTTGGCTTCAGACTCTCTGTAACTCCGGCTCCAGAATCCCAGCGGTCGGCCTCGGGTTTCTCTAGGCGCCTTCTGCCAAAGGCTCCAGGACAAGCCCTTGTTCCCGGCTGCAGAGTAAAGCACATTCCTCACTTCTGGTCCCGTCTTTACTGGGCCAAGCGCTACTGCATGAGCGATCTCTTGCTTGATCTGGCCAAATGCTTGTTGCTGTTCAGGGCCCCAGTGAAAATCGTTCTTTTTGCGGGTGACTAGGTAGAGAGGGCTCACAATTTGGCTGTACTCTGGAATGTGCATCCTCCAAAAACTTATGGCCCCTAGGAAAGCCTGAGTTTCCTTTTTGTTAGTTGGAGGAGACATCGCAGTGATCTTATTGATGACCTCTGTGGGAATCTGGCGCCGTCCATCTTGCCATTTTACCCCCAAGAACTGGATCTCTCGAGCAGGTCTCTTGACTTTGCTTTTCTTGATGGCAAAACCGGCTTCTAGGAGGATCATGATGATCTTCTCTCCTTTCTCAAATACTTCTGCTGCCGTGTTCCCCCACACAATGATGTTATCGATGTATTGGAGATGCTCTGGAGCTTCACCCTTTTCCAGTGCAGCCTGGATCAGTCTATGGCAGATCGTGGGGCTGTGCCTCCACCCCTGGGGTAACCGATTCTAGGTATATTGCACACCCCTCTAGGTGAAGGCGAACTGAGGCCTGCACTCTGCTGCCAGAGGGATGGAGAAGAACGCATTGGCGATGTCAATGGTGGCATACCATTTTGCTGCCTTGGACTCCAGCTCGTACTGGAGCTCCAGCATGTCTGGCACGGCAGCACTCAATGGTGGAGTCACTTCATTCAAGCCACGATAGTCTACAGTCAATCTCTATTCCCCGTCAGACTTGTGCACAGGCCAGATGGGGCTGTTGAAGGGTGAGTGGGCTTTACTGACCACTCCTTGGCTTTCCAGGTCGCGGATCATCTTGTGGATGGGGATCACGGCGTCTCGATTCGTCCGGTACTGCCGGCGGTGCACTGTCGAGGTGGCAATTGGCACTTGTTGCTCTTTTACTTTCAGGAGTTTCACCACATTTGGATTTTCTGATAGTCTAGGCAAGGTGTTCAGTTGCCTGATGCCCTCTGCCTCCACAGCCGCTATTCTGAAAGCCCACTTGAGTCCCTTTGGGTCTTTGTAATAGCCATTCCGGAGGAAGTCTATGCCTAGAATACATGGGGCCTCTGGACCAGTCACAATGGGGTGTTTCTGCCACTCCTTCTTGGTCAGGCTCACTTCGGCTTCTAACAAAGTTAATTGCTGTGATCTCCCTGTCACCCCGGCAATAGAAGCAGGTTCTGTCTCCACATGTCTTGATGGAATTAAGGTACACTGCGCACCAGTATCAACTAACGCTTCATATTTTTGTGGTTCTGATGTGCCAGGCCATCGGATCCACACTGTCTAAAAGACCCGGTTTTCCCGTGCCTCTTCCTGGCTAGAGGCAGGGCCCTTCTAGCTCTGGTTGTCATTTCTTTCTTGGGCGTACAAGGTAGAGGTCCCCTCAAGGGGATCTAAGAGATCGTCCTCTCTTCTGTAATATCTGGCATCTCGGTCACGGGAGGCTGAGGCTACCTTCACTTTAGTAGACCTCCCGCCTCGGTTAGTATTTCTCTCCTTGAGTTGCTGTACCCGTGCTGCCAGGGCAGCAGTGGGTTTCCTATCCCACTTCTTCATGTCTTCTCCGTGATCACACAGGAAGAACCACAGCTCAGATCGTGGGGTGTACCCTCTCTCCTTGGCTGGGGGGCGCTGGGCTCTGACTTTGGGGCTTGTGACTCGCACTGGTGCTGCACTCATCAACCTCATCTCCTCCCTCACCTCTCTCATCATCTCTTCTCTGAGGTCTTTGACCACAGCAGAGACCTGAGCCTGTATTGGGCCACTGATCATACTATCATAATTCTTGAGTTTGGTGGCTATGGAGCTTACTGTCTCTCGGTTGTCATCAGCATTAATTGTTGCAATGAAGATGGTGTATTGGGAGGGCCCTAGCTTTGCTAGATTCCACAACATTTGCCTTGTACACTTGACCTTGTCGGGGTCGTTATCATGTTGTCCATCCCTCCCAAAGAGTACCTCCAATATTGCCACCTCCTTCAGCTGTTGGATTCCCTCCTCAAGGGTCTTTCATGGTCTTCTATGATGATACTCCTGCATTCTTTCCTTGTTGACAAACCTCTCTCTTACACTTATTAAAAGCCGTTCTCAGAGAGACAGGGGCCCGTCATCTCTTCTAAATACCTGATCAACCCCTGAGTCCTGGGACAAGGGTCCCAACTGCCTTGCCTCAATACTATCTAGCTGCACGCCCATACCCATAAGGTCCCAGACCCGAAGTAACCAGGTTGTAAAAGGCTCACGACCCCGTCGCACAATGTCTTTTCGTAGATTACGGAGACTGTCATACTCCAGGGAATCAGTAGTGATTTCAATCCTTGGCCTCCCTACTGGTTGAGAGGGCCTTGCTTTCCCATTATTACTCACTGGCTGCTCTGGTTTGATCTTAGTCTTCTTTTTTTCTACAGGGGCAACTGTTACTGGCTGTGGCTGCTTTTCTGATCTGACTGAAGCCTGAGCGGTGATAGTGTTCTTGGGTTCCTCTGCTGCCTCATTAGACTCTCCTTCTTTGGGGTAGGGGAAGGGTTTCCCACCAGCTGGGCAAGTGTATTCTTTCAGCACTTGGCCCATCTCGCGTATCTCTTTCATCAGGACTCCCACCCAATCCGGGTGGGTTGTTTCTGAGGTGGGTTGTGGAACCGGGTCAGACTCTGTAGCAACATCCCTAGTGTCTGGGGCAATGTCAGGTTCTGGGACGGTGTCTCTAGTTTCTGGGGCCATGTCAGGTTCTGTGGTTACATCCCTAGTCTCTGGGGCTGTGTCAGGTTCTGTGGCAGCATCCCTAGTTTCTGGGGTCATGTCAGGTTCTGTGGCTACATCCCTAGTCTCTGGGGCCATGTCAGGTTCTGTGGCAGCAACCCTAGTTTCCGGGGCCAGGTCAGTTTCTGTGGCAGCATCTCTAGTTTTTGGGGTCGTGTCAGGTTCTGGGGCCCCATCCCTATTGTCTGGGGTAGATGTCAGAGTGGCTATCCAAGTCAGACCCCCCTTATCCCTGAATGCTAAATAGAGCAGGCTTATCAGCAACACCAGCCACTGTATGGTATCATTAGCATCTAAAGAAGATTTGAACCCCTCAAAGATTGGCGGGATAGGCCTAAAGAGCTGGGTGAAGGGTTGTGAGAACATTTCTTTTGGTGTCACTTCCTCACAGTAGGTACCATTATTAAAGTAACCCTGAAAACATGTCATTAGTGTGTGGTAGCTGTGAATCCACATGCCTGCCTTCCAGAGGAAGTTGAAAATCCATGAATTCCTCACCTTATTGACCCATGACACAAACTGTATAACAGCCACTGTAGCCTTAGTTATAGGGCCCATGTTTAGATATGGGGCTGCAAATGGGAGAGAAACAGCTGTGACTACTTGCCATACGAACCGGAATAAGCAAGACCACATGGTGCAACCTAATGAGGTTCCTATATCCAGCACACAAAAACTGCGTTACTCAAGAACTGTTATCCTTCTTCCCCTCGATGCCCTCGTGCCCCACCGTTGGGCGCCAAAATCTGTCTTGGTTTGAAGGACAGGTGTCTATTAAGGAAGGCAGGAGCCTCCTTTGGGATGGGAAACTGTAACTCTTCTCTTTCTGAATTATTATAAATTTGAAATCAAGAGGCTCTCAAGTAAAGATATGGGAATAGGAATAACAGTTCTTTACTACTATCTAAAACAAAGGATAACAAGTAACAACAACTATAACGTTAACTAACAAACAGAACTAGAAACTCAGTGGCAGCCTGCTCGGCTTCAGGCACCTTTTCCCTTCGGTGCAGTTTCAGTCACAGCCTTCAGGGGCGCTCTGAGTGCAGTGATTCCCCGGTGGTTGCAGGGGCGCTCTGGGTGTGGTGATTCCCCGGTGGCTGCAGGGGCGCTCTGGGTGCGGTGATTCCCCGGTGCCTGCAGGGGCGCTCCGGCGTGAGCTCAGGTAGCACACGGCGAATGGCGACTGCCCAAAGCACGGAGGGATGGAGGAGAGCCCTTGCTCCACAGACCCTCGGGAGGGGCAGCTGGTGTCGGTGCCACAGCAGGATCCCCGGACACAGGGAGCTGGGACGGTAAGGGGTCTTCACGTGCAGGGAAAAACCCCGCTACAATGTAGCGGAGAAAAACGGGCTGGTGGCAGGCAGGTCGGCTCCGGATGGGGCAGAGGGCAGAGACTCACAGCAGACAGACTGGCAGCTCCGCGCTGGCTTCTCAGGGGCCGTGGGTTCAGCAGACAGCAGCTCCGACCGTCCAGCTCCGAGGGTCCCGAGCAAGAGGGCGTGACCTCCCTCTGCCCTTGTTTTTCAGTCTCTCTAAATCTCGCGTTACTAGGCTCTGCTTCTGTGAGGGGTAATTTTGCCCCACCCTGCCACGGAGAAAGGCTCTACCCTTGTGCTTTGTTTCTCTTAAGTACTCAGTCATTTGTGTCTTAGCAACCCATGAGAGAAAAATTCCTGAGGAAAAGAACTAGATCCAACTTTCAACAGGGTGACAACCAATTAGGCCCAAGCCCGGGGGAGAAACCAGGGGGGGACAAGGGGACAAGGGCCAATGGGGGACAGAGAGGGGAGGAGAGGGGGTAACAGACATGACTATAACATAATCAGCAACCAAACATAACCGAACTTTCTGGAACTCGGGGAAGATTGACAGCTGATGAATGGGTGGTCAGTCCAATGGCCAAGGGAACATCCAGCCCCTTAGAAACCCAGCCCCACTCCGGGGCAAACCACTGCCAAACCCCACCCCAGGGGTGGCCTCAATCCTGGGATTTCCTACTCCAGGGCTTCTTAATGGGGAAGGTACTCTTCGCAGCCCCGGCCACCACCACAGTTAAAGTTGAAACATTTCACGTGTGATGAGAGAGTAGGCTAGAAGTCAGAAACTGGTCAGTGATCAGTGAAGAGGCCCCAAAATAAATATGACCACACAGAACTACTTCAGATTTTTCATCATACATACATTAAAAGCTGACATGTTAAAAAATTATAAAAATAATAGCTAGCAGGTGCGCATTGAGGTTCTCCTGTGCTATGTTTCTGGTTATCCCTGTTTAAACTCACACACATAGTCAGGGTCAGGGATCCAGGGGCAGATGAGAAGTGATATCTACAGGTCCAGGCTGCTGTAATTGAGATCAACAACAGCACAGGGCTTACTTTTGCAGTCAGTTCCACTGAAACCTTAACATGGACCGTGCAGGTCCCCTCCTTCCATGCTGTGGAGTTGGTGTGAGTACCAGGGATTAAACCCACCTGCCAGGGACTTCCTAGAGCCATAATATCACCCATGGCAAAGCTGTCATACCATGGCTCTACTCTTTTTAATGGGTTAGAGAGCACACACATCTGAGTTTACAGAGTGGAAAGGTGCAGAGAGAAGTGGAAATGAGACAGAGTAGAAGGCAGAAAATGTGTTAAAGGTTTCAGAAATACATGAATATGTGAAAGGCAGGAGAGCAGGGAGAGAATGCCAAGATCAGCACTATCCAGTGCTGAGCCTGGCCATGCCTCCCAGGCTGCCTACACCCCTACAGCCCCAAGGGTCAGCGTGACCCTCAAGGCACACCAGCCTCAAACTCTCAGCACCTCAGTGCTGCTTTTCCTCATTTGGTCCTGAACTACAAGTGAGACTTCACCTGGGAGCAGTGATAATTTCCCCTGCATAGGCCAGGTCCATCCTGACTCCCCAGTTAGAAGCAAATGCCACTGCCTGCTTGGAAAACTGGTGACCCACTTCCACTTTGCAGGGTGCCATGGGAGGAACAGGGGGTCAGTGGGCTCCCCGGACCCAGCAAGCACACTGTGTGGCCTGGGACATGGGATCTGGCAGTGAAGGGCAGGCTGGCTCCACACCTGCCAGCTCTGCCCAACACACCCATACTTTATGAGATAAACCTCCTCCCTCCCCGTGCTGGACCGTCTGCGTGGGACATGCCCAGGAGTGGTTTGTTCTTGTTCTCCCGGCAGGCTCACCCCGCGGTGCTCGGCATTCCAGAGGGGTAATTCGAGGTGACTCCTCCCGAGAAGTCTCTACCCTGCTCTGCTCTCAGCCGCCGTCCGCCTATCACCCAGCCCGGCTCACCCGTGGTTGTCGCAGGCTAATAAAGCCATCAGGCCGTCCGCGGGGCGTGTGCGGTGCCGGGCACACGCGGCTCCGGCCGCTGGAAGCGGGGGGGGGAACGGCAGCCCCCGGCGGTGCGGCTCGGACACTCACGGAGCTCAGCCTGGCAGCGCTCGGTGAGCGAAGGGAGCGACACCGGGCATCCCGATGCTCTCTAGGGACAAGGGAAAGCCGAGGTCCCGCACACGAAGTTTCCCTTCCCGGCGTCCTGCAATGGCAAGGGCGCTTCTCCCTCGGGCGCGCACCGCTTTGCCTGCCCACGCCACGGGACGCCTCCGTGCCTCCACATCCCACACCGTGGCTCTCCCTCCTCTCCGAACCCCGGCAGGTGCCGCTGAGGCGGCTCCAGCAGGGGATGCCCCACACGCCCTGGGGCTCCGTCAGGAGTCACCCGCTTCCTGTCCCTCAGCCGCAGCTCCGCGGCCCGCACCCCGTCTCGGACATCCCCGGCCGAGCAGGGCCCCCCCTTTCCCTGTCTCCCTCACGCTTTCCCGCCGCCGGCGCGGCCCCCCCCCCCCCCCCCCCCCGCCGCGGCGTCCACGCGCACCGACCCCCGCCCCGTCCCCGGCCTGCGCAGCGCCCCGGCGCGGGTGTTTGCTCAGGGCCGGGAGCGCGGCACGCGCCGGGCGCACGCACTTGCGACAACAAACCCGCGAGCGGCGAGGGGAGGCGGGGCCGCGCGGCCGCCAGCGCGTATGCGGCGGGGGCGCGGGGCCTCGTGTGTGTGTGCATGTGCGTGTGTCTGTCTGTCTGTCTGTGTCCCGCGCTGAAAAGGCAGCGGCGCTCCGCGCATCGCGGCCTGCAAAGCCGGGGAGCGTGAAAGGCGCAAGGTGCAGGGTGTGCGTGTGTGTGAGCGCTGGGGGTGGCGGGGGGAGAGTGCGTGTGTGTGTCTGTGTGTGTGTGTGTAGGAGAAGAGGGGGGGACGAGCCCCGTCCGCCCCTTATAAGAGACAATCCTCAGCCACTTTTTTGTAAAAGGGGCTTTGCAAAGCAGCCTGCGCACACGCGAGCGCCACGAGCCTCCCTGCGGCCGCCGCACGGAGGGTGAGAGGGAGGGGGGCGGGCAGAGCCGCCCGCCGTCCCCGCCGCCCGCCCGGCTCCGCCGTCCGCTGCTGTACCTTTCCCCTGCCGTCCGTCGCCTAGCTTTTTCTTTTTCTCTCCTTTTCTTTTTTTAATTTTTTTTCTTTTAAATTGAACGTCGCAAGTTTTTAATTTTTCTCTTTTTGATTTTTTTTTTCTCTATTTTGTGGTGGTGGTGGGGGGACGGGGACCGGTCGTCACTCGGGCGCCCCCGACTCGCAGGACGCCCCCTCGCCCATGGCCAGCGGCAGCCCCGCCAGGATGTCCAGCGCCGCCGGGCAGCCGCCCTTCCTGCAGCCAGCGTGTTTCTTCCCCGGCGCGGTGGCCGCCGCCGCCGCTCCTCCGGGACCGCCCCCGGGGGCGCCGCCGCCGCAGCTCAGCCCGGCGGGCGGGCAGCCCTCCCCGGGCGGCAAGCCCTCGGCGCCGCGGGCGGCCAAGCGGCAGCGCTCGGCCTCGCCGGAGCTGATGCGCTGCAAGAGGAGGCTCAACTTCAGCGGGTTCGGGTACAGCCTGCCGCAGCAGCAGCCGGCGGCCGTGGCGCGGCGCAACGAGCGGGAGCGCAACCGGGTGAAACTGGTGAACCTGGGCTTCGCCACGCTGCGGGAGCACGTCCCCAACGGCGCTGCCAACAAGAAGATGAGCAAGGTGGAGACGCTCCGCTCCGCCGTCGAGTACATCCGCGCCCTGCAGCAGCTGCTCGATGAGCATGACGCCGTCAGCGCCGCCTTCCAGGCAGGCGTCCTCTCGCCCACCATCTCGCCCAGCTACTCCCACGACATGAACTCCATGGCGGGCTCCCCCGTCTCCTCCTACTCCTCCGACGAGGGCTCCTACGACCCGCTCAGCCCCGAGGAGCAGGAGCTTCTCGACTTCACGAGCTGGTTCTGAACGCCGGCCGCCCTCCCGGGAGGTGGGTAGGCGCCCGCGGAGGACTGAGGGAGGCCGGGGGATAGAGGGGGGACGGACGCGGGGCGGCGGGGTCGCAGCCGCCGGGGGAGGTGGCGCAGCCGGGGCTGCCCCGCGTCCCGCGGTACTTACGAGCGGCTCCGCAGCCCGATGCTGCACTGGTCCCGCCGCGGCTCTGATCTCTCTCTTTTATTGTTACAGGACAGTTGCAAAAGGGAAAAAGAAAAAAAAAAAAAAAAAGAAAAAAAAAACCACAAAACCAGATCACACACAGAGAGACAAAAATCCACGCAGAAAAAGGACCTGTTGCGTTTCCAGTTCCCCTGCCGTCGGAGGGCGGTGCGGGCACGTCTCCCGGCGGGCGGGCACAGCGCTGCGCGCCGCGGGGGCGGTCGGGACGGGCGCCCCCGGCCCCGGAGAGCGGCCGGTCTTTGCTCTCCGTCGCACTGGCACGGACTGCGCCCCGGCCGAGAGGGTGTCCGGCGGGGGAGCCCCGGGCAGCGGGAAAGGGCGCTGTGCACCTCGGCCGGCGGAGGAGCTCTTCTTCCTTTTCCTCCTCCTCAGCTGCAAGGCGGCTCATCTCCTCACCTCACCGCCGCCGCGGCCCTTCAGAGACTGGCGTTCATCACCTGTAGACAAAGTTAGTTTCCCGATGTCTGTGGAGATGCTGAAGTTAAGCTATGCTGTACTCAAAGAAGTCCCTGGAGCCCCATCTACCCCCCATCTCTCCGTGCCTCTCCCTCCCCTCGATCCAAGCTTTTCCTCATGTTTCCATCATAGAATGCTTCCAATCTTTTTTTTTTTTGTGAATTTTTTTTTATGAGAAGAAAATCTATTTGTATCTATCCTAACCCGGCTGGGGATATATTAAGCTATTTTTGTACATAAGAGAGAGAGAGATTTATAGAGGTTTTGTACAAATGGTTTAAAATGTGTATATCTTGATACTTTTTTAATATGTAATGCTTATTACCTCTTCATATTTAGACTCGTACTCAACGTTACCTTACAACTGCCATTTTTGTATGTGGTTTTGTAAAGGACTTGGATTTCCTCCAGATGTACTTTAGCACCAATGTGTCTTACTTTATAGAAACTTTGTTAATGTATTAATAATGTCATTAAACAATGTTCAAAGTGAACAAAGTTTATGCAGCTATTGTCCAAACGCAAAACGGTAGCCATTTGTTTTCATATGCTGCCTTTTGGGAAAAAAAAAAAAAGGAAAAAAAAAGAAAAACCAGACAAGCAAACAAACAAACAACCCCCTCCCCCTACACCACTGCCTTTTCTTACTGTTTTATTACAAACTTACAAAGGTCCTGTATAACCCTATTTTATACAAACTAGTTTCGTAATAAAACTTTTTTTAAATTAAAATGATCAGCTGCGTACCGCATGCAATTTTTTTTTCTTTCTGCCATTGACAAGGATGAATGTAAGGACAGAAATGTTAATTGATGTTATACCGGAGCTAAGTTGCATATGAAGTGTTTGTATCTGATGGATGTAACATATATATCTTTATCTATCTCTATATAAATATGCAAAGATCTAGCGCTATCACTATTGTTTTCTTGCCCTTCTGTGTTGCAAATGTGTATCCAAATCAAAAGGCGAGGAGATGATTAATGATTTCACTGTCCTTCCCGAAATCACTGCACATTGCAGAATTCCCCTCAAAGCCCAAGCCTTAAAAAAAGAGGGCGCTCCATCCCGTGTTTCGGCGGTGTGACCCTGTCCTCCTCCGCGACTCTGACCCAACGGGGCAGAAAAACACGGGGGATGACACGGGGCGCTATGCTGCCTCTGCGAAGACAGGGGCTGGGTAAATAAAACCGTCGCGGGGAAGACAGGAAGCGAGAGGAGAAGGGAGATAAAATTAAATAAATAAAGTAGTAGAAATCGGTGGCAGCGTAGACATATTGGTCTTTCCAAACTTGTTATTCTGCCCAAATAGCGTGATCTGCCTGTAAAAGTACCCAATTACCAAGACTCAAAAAGAAAGAAATTGGACTCTTCCCCCCCATTCCTCTTTTTTTTTTTTTTTTGCTAGCCTGCTTCTTGTCAGTTAGCAAGGACGTGACCAGAATTCGTCTTCTTTTCGCCTGGCTCCTGCATCACTTGCAAATTCAGTTTGCGTGCACCAAGCCAAGCGGAAAGCAAAGCGCAAAATGCATCTTACAAAAAAAAGAGCCCCAACAAAGACGGGGGAGAGCCTGTGTGTCGTATGGAGTTAAAAAGAAAAAAAACCTAGTCCGCTCCACTACAAATGTACCGTCGAGTTGTGAGGGATGCGCTATTTTTAAAAAAGAAGAGGAAAAACTTTGGTGGAGGAGCCCGGAATTTTCCCTCCATGTGTGTGTGTATGTGTAACTATACACATATATGTGTATATATATATATATATATATATATATATGCACGGTCGCATATGCACGCACGGACGTTTATACGTGTGTATTTCAATGCATAGTCCTTCCTGCATTGTTTTAAAAGTATGCACGCGTTTGCCCTTTCGCCTCCTCCCCCCACGCCCTGAAATGATCAATACGTGATTTAATCGCGGGGGGGAGCACGGGACACGGTGGGGTCACGAAATCCCTCATTACTTTAGCACAAACACTCATTGTTTTAACCACTCCTGGAACTAGTGTTTAGTTATGAAAATAATAACCGTTATATGCCGCCATCCACTCTCCCTTTACAGCATCTCCCTTTTTATTTATCCACTTTTGCAAGTGTACAGATAAGGTATGCAAAGAAAGTGTAGCGAGTAATTTATAGCTATGAATATAACATTAGGATAATGTTTCATTCTGTTACAAAGGCGAAATTTCTCTTCCTTGTCTAGACAGGTGTTCTTTTTTGCTCACTTCTGAATAGTAAATATCCAGACTCATTAAACTAAAGGCAAAGTTACGCTGTTGTTCCCTACAATGTATAAGACAGGCTCAGAAATTCACCACCTCCTCCCTCCCTTTTCCCCTCAGCCCCCTCCAGAAAGAAAGAAAGAAAGAAAGAAAGAAAACACACACACAATTTTACTGAAGATAGGAAAAGGGCAAAGCAGGATTGGGGTAAATCTCATTACAGCTGCTCTAATCGCTTAGCAACACAAAGCCTTTTCTTGTATTAGCGCGGAGAGCCTTTCAGCGCTGCCTGACAGACAGTATTCAGTTAGCATTAGTAAACTCCATAAACCAGGGACTTCTTTGGGCGCAGTATAAGTTTTAGAACTACTCAGGATTTGGTGGGGGGTGGGGGAATAGGAGCGGAGAGGAGATATGTGTGCAGATGAAGGTTGCTTGGCCACGGATTTATTAATTTATCTACCTGTGTGTTTATTTATCGTAATGCAGGAAAAGTGTCCCGTTAACTAATGCCTCCCCCTGAGTGTGTGCCCCCCCCCCCAAGGCAAGATCCTCGGGAAGCGCTGGGGTAGCACGGCGAGGCCCGCGGAGGTGGGCAGCGCTGCCCCCGCCTCCCCGCACTACGGCCGGCGACATCCGCACCCGGGGAGCCGGGCGGGAGCCGGGCGGGAGCCGGGGGGAGCCTCCCGGCGGAGTGGGGTTTCCCCTCATTCTCCATTCATGTTCACTCACTCCCCATCACTGCATCACAGCCCCTCCTCCGCCCCCCCCCCTCCCCCCGTGATGCAATCTTATGCCCAAACTTTTTTCCGCACGCGGGAGCAGCGCCGGCCCCGCGGAGCCTCCGCGCACCCCACTCTTACCGCAAAGGTGAAAACGGAGGGGGAAGCCCCCAGGCCCCGTCCCCGGGAAGGACTGTGGGCACCCCTTTGAGCCTCCTCTTACCTTCCCCTCAGGGAGAGGCGCCGACCGGCACCCAGTCCCGCTAGCACTGGCTTTTGGGGAGCCCGGGGGTTCTTTCCCTGTTCTAAAAATCTTTTTTTTCCCCCTCTCTTTTTCCTTTTTTAAAAATTTGTTTGTTTGTTTGTTCCCCCTCCTTCTTTTATTCTTTCCTGCCCCTCCCCGCGGCGCAGGTCCTGCCTTTAGTGTGCGGGCTCGCAGGGGCCGGCAGGGGGGCGGCGGGGGCCGGGCAGGCAGCGGGCAGCGCTGTCCCCGCGCGTGTCGTGACTCAGCCTTTAATCCCGGCAGCGGCGGCGCGGCGGGGGCCCGCGGGACTCAGGGGCGGCGTGCGCCCGCCGCAGCTGCCGCCTGCCCGCCCGCGCTCCCGCTCCGCGCCCCTCCGCGCTGCCCGGGGCCGGCAGCACGCGAGGGGAGCGGGCACCTGCCCAAGGCGAGGCGAGGCGGGCACACGGGACGCCCTGGCTCGCCGCTCCATGATGCAGCGCGTATTACTCAGTGCATTCATGGATTAGTTCGACTTGGAGTGTGGGGCGATCCCGCGTCTCCCTGCTCCTCGCCTCTAGGAAAGGGGAGCAGGGAGAAGCGCCCCTCCCCTCCCCTCGGTTCGTCCCAGCGCGCAGCAACTCCGAGCTCCCAAGCGAGCGAGCTCTTAGCGTGTCAGGCCGCACAATGCGGGGCTAATTCCTGCTGCAAAAGGCAAGTGGTGAAAAATCAATCGCAGGCTTTATACAATCAAAAGGGATGATGGGTTGGGGTGGCGATTTTTTTTTAAGTTCCCTGCCTCAGTCTGAATTTCTCCTGCTCCTTACCCCCATCCTATTAATAATCCCATGCAGGCGATTGCAGACCGAGGTAAAGCTATAATTTGTATGCGCCTGAAGATTAATTTCCCCCATGTACCAACTCAACGGCATAGTTATCTCTTTAACAGGGTAAACAGTTTGGCTCCATTGTCGGGTTGCCAAGACCGCCTTTTGAGAAAGGGAGCCCGGCTAGCCTCTGATCAAACTCCAAGGTTAGTTAAAAGACAAAAACAGCTGAAAATCATGAATAATGCTGTTTCCCCGAGCCCAGTGTAGTGCAAGCGCACATTTCAATGCCAGAGTATTTTGTTAT